>PITA01017793.1:0-33456 GCA_004023965.1 Spilogale gracilis | reverse complement strand
CGTCTTTAAAAAAAAAGGGAAAATTACTTATCTCGCCCTTTACAGGGAAGCACTGTGCCATTTCATTTGTGGAAACTTGTTGTGCTCTGTGACCCCACATAGCAAACTCGCCCTCCACGTCCTGGTTCTCGGCTCTGCGTTATAGAACAGTTTGGAAGGATTTAAGATAAAAAAAAAAAAAAAATCCCATCTCAACCAAAAGGCACTTGTATCTGTTTTGACTCCTTCCCCACCACACACAGACACACGTGCCTCTTGCGCGCGCGCTTGCGCACACACACACACACACACACACACTCCAACACAGGGGAACACTGTAGTTGAGCACCAGCCTCTTCTTCTACAGACGGGAAGACCGAGACCTAGAACTTGTCTGAGGTCACGTGTGAAGGAACGTGGCAGTCAGCATGCAAACCCAGGCCTCCTGAGTTCTGGTCCATTGCTGCTTCTACAGCGATACCCCCTTACTAGGTCATAGAAGCAGTGGTGGAGAAGAAAAGGAAAAACACGTCAGTTCTAAAGAGTGCAGTATTTTTTTCCCCTGTGTCCTTTAGCCGAGCTATTTTTGTGACTATTCAGTACATGTACAATGCTGCCTCTCGGAGCCTTCGGCCGGACTGAGAGGCCACTCACCACCGACTGCGGCCGTGCTGTCCCTCATGGCAGGCTCCATGCATCTTTGGCCTGGAAACCAGATGGGAACAGACTCTTCTAATATAAAAATCAAATCTCAGGGTCTGAGCAAACACAGAGAAAAATGACTGTATATCCTGTTGGACTACATGCATGACTACAAATCAGTGACTGAGGAATGTGTGTCTGTTGCAGTGTAGGGATGGATGTTGGGGTTGGTTTATCTCTTACTCCCTAATCCATCCATAAGCCCTGGTAAATCTTATTATACAAATACAGATGATTTTCCCTAAATGTGACTCTGTTATTCTAGCTCCCCAAACCTCGAGTTGGTTCCTTTTGCCTGTACAACAAGGCATGGACTCCTCGGTCTGGCCCTCTGGGACCAGATTGTAATATTGGGATGTCATAATCCCCCATTTGAAGCCAGGCTGCCCCACCACCTGCCAGACCTCATTGAACCTCCCTGGCCTTCAGTTTCCTCCTATGTGAAATGGAAGTAGGTTTGTTGTGGGGATTAAATGAGTTAGTATTTGCAAAGGCACACCAGGGACTCGGTCATCCATCACACAGCAAGTGGTGCAGGGTGTTAGTTTGTTGGGTGAATGCCTCTCCAGTGCCCCACAGATAGCCTTTCCCTTCTGCAGGGATGGATCCTGAGATGGGTCCCTCATTTCCCTGCCTTTCTGCCCCTGGATCCCTCCCCTGTGAACTGTGGGCTCTTCCTATTTCTGCCCCTCTAGATCTTGCTCAGCCTTTTGAGGCTGAACTCAAATACACCTTTATCCATTTATTTCTGCATTCATTCCATTAACAGATTGTTATAGAGGGTTTTGCAGGTGTCTTCTGCAGGAAGGCTTCCACAGTTCCTTGGGCTCCGCTGGTCTCTCCCATGTGCCACTCCCACCGCATCACCATTGACATCTCTTTATGGTTTCTGATGGGCCCTGGTAGAATATTAGCTCTCTCAGAGTAGGTGCTTATTAAGCTTTATTTAAAAATGAATGAATGAATGGGTAAGTGAATGAATTACCCTTTGTGTGGATATTTATTGTGTTCAAGTGAAGGTAAAAAAATAGAAAAAAAAACTCTGCATGTGTGAGGGAGAGAAAGAGAGAGAGAGGTTTAGAGAGAAAGAAAGGGAAGGAGGGAGAGAGGGAAATGGAGATTTTGAATGGGAGGAGGGCTGAGACTGCTCTGAGGGCAGAGGGCTACTTCCAAGTTGAAGAAAGGCATGAAGATAGGGAAGGGGTGTGTGTGTGCAGAAGTAGAGAGAAGCAGGATGAACGAGTAGGTTATTCTCTGAATCATAAAGCATTCACTCCAAGAAATGGTTTTCCTTAAGTGGCAGAAAATGTGGAGTGAATTGGGCCTCATTTTTCCTTTCCCTCTTTAGGAGGTTGGAACTCATTTTTTAAACGAGGTGGGGGAGGGAGAGAGGGTTTGGAGAAGGAAAGTGTAAACTGTTTTCTGAGGCTCTCTTTGCCAAGTAACCATGGAGAGAAAGTTCAGGAGGTGGGCCTGCCAAAGCTGAAGAGCTCACGATTCCTTTCATCGCGGAGCCTGTCCCGTCCTTGGTCCTGGTCTCCACTTCCACACTCCTCTTTCCTGACTTCCTTCCATCCTCCCTCCCTCACTTCCTTCCCTTCTTAACATGTAACTATTGCAAGTAGGAAAATGGGGGAAAATATCAAACAAAACAAAGTAAGCCAATGATTTCAACCTGTTTGATGGGTTTTAGACATCTTTACCTCAGCACCTCTGCTGTTTCCCCCTGGAAGCTTCCCCTCCGGTCACCCCCTCTTCACTGAGTGCCCCCCCCCTCCACACCCACTTCGGACTCCGGGTTTGAGGAGGGTAAGGGGCTGATTCTTGAGGTCTAGCCGAGCACATTCCTGGCCTTTTTCTTCTGAAGGTTTCCCAGCTGAATTCTTTTGTTTTGTTTTATTTTTGTCTCTCAACTTCACTGCTAAAGATGCTTCGCCATGGAAGGCATGAGGGATCAGGGATGACCATACGTCTACTCAGTGCTTGGTGTATGCAGCCCTCCGACTCCTTTGGGGCATCTCGAGACAGGCAAAGAGGACCCCTGATGGCCTAATCCTTGGTATTGATGTGCGCACGCATCAGAGAGGCTGGTTTCCTGGGAGAGAGGGTGGACCAGGGAGTAGGCAGACAGCTGTACCACCACGCCATGAGTACCTGGAGGCAGGCCATCGAGTGATCAACGCTGCAGTTACGGGCGTGCGGAGGGTAAAGTGTCTCCTGGCTGCCACTGGGGAAGGCTTTGCTGTGGGAGGCAGTGTTCTAGGTCTTGAATGATAGCTAGGCTGTGATAAACAAGGGAGGAGAGCTGCATCTCCAGACAGAGGGAACAGCAGAGGCGTGAGAATCTGCAGAGGAATGAGGGATGGCCGGCTGAGTCTCAAACATCTCTTATAAATCATCCAAGTTTAACATGTCCCGCTATTGTGTTTGGGGCTTTTTCCTGTAAGCAGCAGGGAACTTTTATGGGTTTTGGAAGGAGCTGTGATAGGATTACTGTGGTGAAGAGAGTGAGAGTGAGTGTGTGTGTGTGTGTGTGTGTGTGTGCGCGCGTGTGCGTGTGAGTTTTGTTTGGCTTTGACTTTTTTATTTCCCGAGTCTTTTGAGGAACTGTTGGGCAACCTTGACTCTGGAAAGCCTGCACTGTCAACCTTTATCTGTCTTCTCTTCTCTCTCCTGGCCTGGCCCGGCTCCTTCTCGAGCTGCTTTGGGGGAAGACGCTTGGCAGTGCTGGTTCCTGGGGCTGCTGCTCGAGCTTTCCAGGCAGCCCCTCTCTGCCTGCTCCTGTTTCCCAGTCCTCCCCTCTTCTCTTCCTCCTCCTCCTCTTTCTCTGTCACCACCCCCGCCTCCAGCAGCCGTGCTCCCCTCCCTAAAATAAATAAACCAGTCGCTCCAAAAGGTTCCAGGCACATTAGTCACATATCCCAGAAGTTTAATACAGAATTATTTTGACAGCGAGAACAAGAAGTGTTTTCTAGTTGAACGCACAGAACTTGCTTATTCCAACTGGGCTTTCTGCCGCACAGACAGATGATATGTTTTTTAGATGGCTCGGCCACGCGGGAGGCTGTGTCGCTTCCCTTGGATGCATGACAAACTGCTCACTACCAAAAGTGGTTGGGGAAAAGATGTGAAATGAGACAGGGAGAGAAGAATGAAATCCCATCCTTATTGCGAACATAACTTTCTCCCTGGTAACTTCAGGAAGCCGCCGAGAGATTGCTGCATGTTTATTTATTTATTTGGCTGCCTCTGGAGCTGTGAAGTCCCTTTTTCAAGCCGGGCTCGTGCGTGTGCTAAAAGATGAGGACAGATCGAGTTATTGCAATGCGGGTGGCTCTCCAAGCATTCCAGTTGAATAGCTCTTCCAGAAATATTTCTTGACTCACTTATTTAGCACTTTCTATTGCTGTTACTAAGCAGATTGGAGGCCCTCCCTGTGCTTTTGCCAGACAGCTCTTGGGTTCATGTGGATCCCTTATCCCTATTTGGCCTGTGCAAAGATGGAGGAATGAAAAGCTCAAGTCTGTTGGCGTCTCAGAGGGCTTTTTTCCCTCGCCAAGGTGTCAGTGTACTGAATGCATTGTCGGAGAAAGAATACAAGTGTGTGCTGCTGGGTGTGGGGCATAAACAATGAATCTTGGAACACTGAAAAAAGAAAATAAAATAAATCATAAAAATAAGTAAGTAAGTAAGTGAATAAATAAAAAAAAGTGTGTGTTGTCCTCTGTGCAGCTTTGGCCCTCTCCTTCCAGGTGCCAGCACCAAGGAGGAAGGGCTTTCTCCCGGGGCGGTTCACTTGGGTGTGACGTCCCAGAGATGACCACGGAGGAGAGAAGTGAAGAAGTTGCAGACCTGGGATGTTCTCTTCTCTCTGGCTCCCATCATCCTTCACTTCTTGCTTCTCAAATCCTTCTAGAGATCGCCAGCCTTCTGGAGGGCTGGGTCCATCTTTCTGGAGCTTTCTTCCCTACCTTCTCTGCTTGTTTTTCATTAGCCTGTCATTCCCAGGCCTCCCTCCAGGAAATCTGTGTGTGGTCCAGGCATTTACTGGCTGTACGACTTTTGACAGTAGGCTCTTTGGGCTTTGGTGTTTTCAGACCTTTCTCCTTTGTGGAATCCTACTTCCAACCCCTCATGACATGTGAAGTGAAATCCCAGGAGAGGAGATAACCACAGGGCAGTTCCACGGTGGTGCTGTGGTTACATGTGGAGGATGCAGTAAGCTTCCACGCCGGGCCAATTTATCTTTCTGGAATGCTGTGCCTCTGGGGAACCCACCTTGAAAACCACTGTCCTGGAGTTGTGTCAAGACTCCTCACAGTCTTTAGGACCACAGTACTGCCTTCTTTAAGCTCTGCACCCCGGACATCTCGCAAGGTTGAGAGAGTGGCACTGTGTCGATGAGGAAGGGGAGCCCAGACGGAAACATGGCCCCTGCTGCTTCCTCACGCTGGCTGTGAAATTCTCTGTGATGAAGGCCATTTCGCTTGGTCACTTTGGGTGACTTCCCCAGGCTTCCTCACCAGGGCCATGCCTAGCTTATGAGTCAGGGCACCCCCTGGCTAGCATTTCATTATTATTCATCACTCTGTGCTGAGTGGCAGTTGCAGGAATCCTTGCTACCTTTTTGGGCGGGGGGTGGGGGTTGAAGTTCTGGGCCTACAGCCCCTGCCTCAGGAACACTGAGGAAAGGAGTAGCATGGCAGTCAAGCTATTTTTCAGGTAACTTTCTTTTTTTTTAAAGATTTATTTATGGATTTGAGAGAGAGAACGAGCAGGCAAGGCAGAGGGAGACGGAGAGGGAATATCCCGAGCAGACTCCATGCTGAGCACAGAGCCCAGTGCAGGGCTCAATCTCACGACCCTGTGGTCACGACTTGAGCGCAAACCAAGGGTCAGACGCTTAACTGACTGCACCACCTAGGCGCCCCTGTATTTGCTTTTTGTGGGGAAAGTAGAGCATGGGCTGTCTCTCATTCCTCCGCTGATTTATGTGGCACCTACATTCCCGTGACACTCTTATTCCCCAGAGAAGGTTCAGACCTTCATGATTGTCCTTTCCATTTTTACATTGCAAGACCATTTCTATAGAACTTTTCCCAGCTGAGATCAACAATGACAGGAAAAAGGAGACTCTACAGTTAGGGTCACAGTTCACAGTTTGGATGAGATGAAGTGTGGGGACTTGAACCAGAGGCCCTTGACTTTGACCATTACACCAAACTACCCATGGTTCTTGTAGTGGGAATTGTGAACGAATATACTATTAACAGGTTCTGTTTATTAGGTGCTTACTTAGATGTCAAACACCACTAGGGAGACACTTTGTAAAAAGCCTACCTAATCTTTTCAAGTACCCCATTAGGTAGACATGCCTATGTCCAGTTTGCAGATGAATCGCTAGAGATATTGAAGGGTTAAATAACTTGCTCAGGTTCTGCTTCAGAGAACTGATGGATGTTGGATTCTATCCAGGATTGTCTGCCTGCCGCATGGGATGCGGTCCCTTTCCATCCTTAGTTTTCGCTGAGGACATGAAAAGCGCAGTCTTGGAAATCAACATAGCTCGTTTGCGGGTGGCCGTGTACCACAGCGAAGGTTGTGCACTCACTTTTAAGGGTTAACAGGTGGTTTTCTCTCTTTGCTCTTGGAGGTCATAATGCCCTTATACGGTCCCTTCCACTTTCTTTTTATATCTGATGTGCTCCACATCGAGATGTGCTTCATCATACTGACTGTGTGCCACTGGTCAAGTCATTTCTATTCTTGGGGGCTTGGTTTCACCCCCTCTCGAAGTAGCTATTCTTTTCTGCTCTGACATTGCTATTTTAAGTTTTACATGTCTGGGGGAGGTGTTTATTGAATTCTCTTTCTGTAATTTCTTTCAAAAGTATTGTTTGGAATTATAGATACTTAAAATGTTTTTTTTTTGTTTTAAATGGGAGTGACAATTGCAGATTATCCCTGTTTTCAAAGAGATTTTCTGCTTCTGAAAGATAGCTTGCAAGTGTTTGAAAGTCAGACACCACATGAAGAGATGACTAAGTCATATCAAGAATGATGAGTGCCGAGGACATGTTCTGATGGGCTAGCTGGCTATGTCTTGCTTTTCCAGCATCAGTTTGCCTCTCTAACTCTTATGTTGGAACAGTGCTCCCCTCCCCACAACACCTGTGTGAACATGTGTGTTTGCATGCACACACAAACACACATGCATGCACACGATTCTTGAGGGTCTCTACCCTCATAGCTCTGTGAAACTTGACATACTTTCTCCCCAGAATCTCGTTAGCAAACCTTTGGGTGAGCAAAAGAAGAATCTTTTTCTTTATGCCAAGTTCAGGGTGTGAATCAATTTTCCCTGCCTTTTGCATTTTAGCAAATGTTTCCTAGATGGGTTCTTCAGATTTCCAGTAAAGACAAACAGCTCAGAAACTGGATTGCATTCATACCCGAGGCCTGAGTTCTGTGACCCAGGCATTGGAGCTCAGTGCCATATATGGCCAAAAGAGACACAGGCAGAGGGAGTTGGGGGAGAATACCAGACATACAATGCATTCCTAAGAAATGTGCCTTCACAGCTGACAAAATGGGACCCTACTGGTTTCCATCTTCTGCAGAACATGGACTGTGAAGTTTTGAGAAAGAAGCTAATGTTCCAGGCATCTGCCACTGAGAACAGTTTATTTTCCCTTTTCTTTTCAGTCACATGTAGGTTTAATTTGGAGTCAGTGTTCAAGTCAATGCTAGCTTGGAATGAGGACTCAGAAATTATTCTTGGAGTCAGCAGATGTGGTTCTCAACCCATTCGACCACCATCCAGCTGTGAAGCTCTCTCTGGCCTGGTTTTTTTCAGTCAGAGTGGCAGGGCTGGATTTGGTGATGGCCAAGATCTCTGCTATTTCTGTTTTCTTTGGTTCTAATTTTGCCCAAGATTTTCCAGTTTCTGTGGAATTCCCTGTGGAAAGTAGTTTTCTGATTCTTCCTAATACTTTCTGTGGTTTGAACTTAAAAAGACAAAATAAAACCCTAGTCTTGAATTTGTCTTTGTGATTTCCTTAAATAAGCCTTGGACACATCATTAGACGAGACTTGGAAGATAACTTTGTGTGGAGGGTGGAGATGAATGCATTTACTCTGTCTTTGGGGCCATCCCCTTCCGCCTGTCCCTCTTGCTGTTGGAGAAGAATGGTGATGTGTGCAGCCCTGACCTGTGGGGACAGGTGTGCACTGAGTAAACGTGGCCTCTGAGTGGCTTTGTTGGTAGACTGCTTCTCTTATAAATGCTGCCTTCCCTGTGGGAGCAGCAGGGCCAGCGGGAGGCAGCCCCCTCAGCTTCCTCACACCTTGGGAAAGGGAACGAGGGATGTGAAACTGAGGTGTTGGTTTTCCAGTCAGTAATTGGATGAGTCACTTGCCTGTCACGGATGTTGAGAAGGTTAGGGAGAGACAGAAATGCAGAATTCTGGCCCTAGAGCGGACTAGAGTCCGTTTCACTTTCTGAAACAAGGCGTGATTTCTGTCTAATGCTCTTTGTCCTTACCGATTCTGTAGTCGGCTGTCAACACACTACAACAGTTAGGTTGCAAAACTTTGTACTTTTCCATTCCTTTTGGATGGCGTTCTGGCCAAAGTTGATCTCTCCTGTTTTCCTTTCTGAAAGCAAGGCATTATATTCTCTGCTGAGATAAAGGGAGGTTTCTTTGTGCCTTGAGAAAATAGTGCAGCCTTGGGGTTTAGCTGCTTTGATGCGGCCTGTGCCTCACCAGCACACTGAGTGGTTGTGGAAGGCTACCGCGCCAAGGACGCCGGGCTGGAGGAGCCTTCCTCCCCACTGGGGCTGAAGAAGAACCAGGCACCGCTCTGCCCAGCCTCGCCGCTGGGGCCTCTTGGCTGGAGCCGGCCACTGCTGGGTCGCCAAGTGCTGCGAGATGGAGGAAGCGGTGGGTGGGGGCTAATAATGCAGCAGTAAATTGCTCCAGAGATGGTAGAAGCTGAGAGGTCTGGGTTCTGATCGCAGCCATGCCGCGAATGTGCCCGGGGAGCTGGTCAAGATGCTCTCAGTCTCTGGGCCTTCATTTCTCCATCTAAAAAGTGAAGTGCTTCTGGGCGTGGAAGGCCTCTTCTGGCTCCTAAAGCAGGAAGGCAGTCTGTTTCCAGGGGGCCCTGCATGTCCTGTGTTTCTCTTGCGGGGCATCCCCAGCGATACTGAGCTCACCAGCTTGCACAAACTTTGTGCCATATCGTCCTTGACTTGAGAGAGGACACAAACAAGATGCCCGTCTGCAGACCCCTGCTCACTGGAATATCACAGCCTGTTATTTTTATTTTTTATTTTTTTTTTAGCACAGCATTTGACTAACTCTCTTCACCTTCTTCCTCCTCCCGGTGGTCTTAGTTTTTGGGAATGGGGGCTTCCTTGGCCTTTTCTTCCATGGGTGGCATTTGTGTGGACTGAGTGGGCTGTGGGCCCGTGGGTGCCACACAGGTGGGGATGTGAATGAAAAGGGCAAACGACAGACCATGACGAGCTGGCCTTGCTGGGTTGAAAGTGGAGTTGAGAAGAATGCATCAGGTTTCAGGGGTTTTGTGATAGACCCTACGCATCAGCTAGGGGGGGATCTTGGGGAACCATAGTGTGTCTTCTGCTTTGGCAAAAAACATACATTTGAATGATTATCAGTGCTTAGTGCTATTATGAGAAAGCCATAGAGAAGACCAGTCATAAAAAGTCATAATTTGTTGACTGTGATTACCCACTGGGGACTACGATCTGGGACATAGGTTCACACGGGGCTTTAGAGTGGGCTCACCCCTTCCACACCCCTTAACCCAGCAGATCCTCACAATGGGTTCATGACGGTGGCAGGTAAGGAATGTTGCCCTCATTCCACTCAAGAACAAAGTGATGTTCAAATAGAAAGAAGGCACTGCCCAGTGTCACATGGTAAAGAAATGGCACGGGAAGGACTTGCCTCGTGCTCTTAGGCCCGCCCTGTGTTTCCTGTTCTTTTGAAGCTTCAATCTGGCAAGTAAAACAGGAGAGATGCACACACGTGTGTGTCCTCACCTCCTCCACGAGAGGCTAGCAGGAATGGTACTTAATTAGTAGTGAGCTGTGCACACAGTAGTATTTGGTGAATCAGGCTCGGGGATTAGTGGGGTGACGTGTCAGTCAGCTCACTTTCACTGCTTAATTATCAGGTAGGGCACCGTGATGGTTAACGGAATGGAGGTCTTCCGGTTTCTGACTGTTCATTCTTGCCCATGTACTTCATTTATTTTTTGCCAATGAAGAACCCATGCTTATTGAACGTTTAATAGGTGCTGTCATGCTTTGTGTGAGATGCTGATCTCTAGAAGTGAATCACAAAACCAGGGTTGGAAAGGACTTTCAAATTTGTGTCGAGTACCCCATCTTTCTTCTCATCCTGCAGCTCCTCCTCTGATATTCTTGCCAGGGGATAAGTCCAGATGTACTTGACGATTTTATGTGATATTTTATAGTAGAGAGTAGAGTTACTCCAAAGGCTATAATCTTTAATGTTTAGAGATATACACAAACTATTTGTAACTTCCATCAGTGGTAATTTATGCCTCTCTTAAGTGGCTTTCTGAAAACTTAGCTTTATGTTTTCTTCTTAGAGTAAGTTTCTTGGGTTGACTACGTGCTCTCTCTCTTTCTTTTTCTCTCTCGAGATTATGAACTCATTTATCCTAAAATTTTTTCTTAGGTGATTTGGGACTGCCTGTCTTAATTCTGGAAATTGATAATTGGGGCAATAAGCCCATCCTGTTTTCTTTCTTTTCAATTCCATTTTTGGGACTAGTGTTATACCTATAGAATTGTTCAAATTTTGAGTCTTGTAGGAAGATGTTTCTGCACATGATGCTTGAAACCTATTTAGATTTTCCTAGGACCACAGAATCTTCGAGCAGGAAGACATAAAGATTGTCTTAAATAGCCCTGGACTGTAGATTCCTTGAGGTCAGGAGCTGTGCTACACTCAGCCTAGTGCTAGGTGGCTTCTGTAAACAAGTGTTCGATTGAATGGGAAGTCTCCTTCTTAGTGCTTCCTTTGCCTCTTGTTCAACTTGTCCAGTCTTTGGGAAGTGGTGTGTGGACCCGTCGAGTATGACGGATGAGTAAATCAGGGGTTTTCTGCCCTCCGCTGGGGTTTTAGCTGTGTTTAGATTTAAGAATGCTGAGTAACTAATAAAAAGCGATTCCAAAGCACTCTGCAGATGGAAAGTGCTTCATGTGTAATAAATAATAATGGTCTCTCAAGATTAGGTACAGCCATAGAAAGAAGTGCTGAACTTGTAGGCTTTTGAAATGTCCAGTAGACCTCACAGTGGAAGAGTGAAACAGTGGATATTGGCCCTTCTTCTTTTTGTAGTGAACACTTTTATCTCCTAGTTGTATTCCAGATGTATTCCTCATTATGGACAAGGTTGCCTTTCTGACCTATCTACGAACGAATCCTTCCAGTTAGCTTTAGGAGAAGGACTGAAGGAATGCCCTGAAAATTAATAGGCAGGCCTTCCAAGTAAGACTTGAATCCAGTCCTTTCTGGATCTTTCCCTCTCCTCAACTGCTACTTCTTCTAAAGAGTCTATAATCACCTTTGTTCTCCAGAGGTTGAAACTGACCCCTTTGTCTGAAGCATTCAGTGGGATGGCCAGGGCCCTTCCGTGCTTTGGACTTTCAGAATTAACAGTAAATATCATTTGCCTGGGGAGACTGCATTTTCCCAGATACCCTCTCTGTTTTTTACCGAGAGCCCCTCCATTTTCTGTTGGGGTTGTATCCAGGGAATGGCCTTCCTTTCCTTTGTGCTGGAATGTGGGTCTCTCTGCTTTATGGTTGGTGACTATACGGTGACTGTGCCAGGAGCCATGAGCTCTGTCTGCACCTGTGTTATTCCACCCCTCTTTAAGTGAGGGCACTGAAATATAAACAGAGTCTTGCTCTTTTTCCTGGTGACTGGAAAAGCCTCTTTCTTCTCAGGAACAGCGACCTACTCTAGCTGGGCATTATTCGTTCAGTCGGTAAATATTTATCGAGCACCTACTGTATTCCAGGAATGCTTCGTGGTGCTGGTCCGAGACCAAAACAAAGTCCTTCTGAACTAACATTTGAAGGACTTCACAGAGGTAGGGTTTTTACAAAATGACCTGACAGAAATATGCTTAAAGAAATAAACACAACAAGCCCCAAACACAGCAGTTTCCTTCCTCCTACTCTTTCCTCATCTTCAAGTATTTTTTTCCTCTTCATAACCTGAGTCAACAGCCTTTACTCTCTTCCCCTGCCTTACCACAACATCCATCTTTTCTTCTCAGCCCCTTCTTTGTTTCTTCTTTATGTCCGCTTGCGCATTGCCTGTGGAGATGAAGCAAATGAAGTTTAGTGATGCTTTAATCCCAGCTCCGCTCCGTGTTCATTCCCTGGCTTCACCCCCAGTCACGGTATGGTGGTAGGTACCATGTTGTGAACCAGAACCTGGAGGTAAGAGTGGCCCCTAGCCCTGGGGCTTCTGGGTGCATACCCAGCAGCGCTGCCTTGTCAGGATCCTCCTAGAGAAATGGGTGTGGCCCCAGAGCCCATATGCCTCCGCCTGTTGCCAGCTCAAGGGTGCTTCCCTCAGGAAGTCTTCGTTGATTCTGTCTTCCTTCTTCATTCTTCTAATGCATCTTTGCCAAATAGGAGCTCAGTAAATTTTAGTTTCTTTGCCTTCTCTGTAGTCCCATGCCTCTTTATCTGGGCTTGACCTTGTGGGGCTTGGCCTTGAGTTTCCTGGTTATTGTGCCTTGCTTTATTTCTGTAGGAGCACATACTATGTCTGTGTATGTTAAAGTGTATTGAATGATCTGGGGCTGGAGGGAGCATTTTCTTCCCATGAAAACCAGATCCTCGTTTGGCGATGAGGATCTTGCCGCCAGGTTGAATTCCCAGAATCCTAGAATTTTAGCATTTAGCTCAAATGCAGAGAACTGACCTCTGTGCTGATCAAGTGGTTTGATTTCCAGTGCCCTTGGATTTCCACTCGATTCTGAGGTTTGCAGGTGCCTCACTATCCCTGAGCTAATGTCGCCCTAAATTAGATATTTGGGAATGGGGCCAGTTCTAACTCCTTTGTAGATAAAAAAGGTAGAACCTATGGGATAGATTTTTCCTTTTCCCAGCGATCTTGACCTCTGATTTTATGCCTTACGTCTTGAAATTTGTTTTGTGCTGGATCCTAGCCCTAGATCATGCATGCTTAGCACAATAACTGATGGTTGTTGCACACAGTACTACATGTCAGGCTCTGATTATATTGCTTTCCATACCTCATTTCATTTAATCCCCAAAGCCAGACTGTGCGGTCGATCCTAGTGTCCTCCATATCGGTGGAGGAAGAGACTGAGGCTTAGTGAGGTTTGAATAACTTGTCTAAGGTCATGTAACATGTAATGTCAGGGCTGGGGTTAGAAGCCACATCTCTCTGCTACCAGCTTTTAATTCCTTCATTACTCTGTTCACTCGTGTTTTCTCTCCTGCCCTTCTCTGCTCACCTTGTGTGGGTCCCATGTGAGATCCAGGGACCATACAGGTGGCTGGGAGGAGTGCTTTGTCCTCCCCTCTTTCTTCCATTGACACCTGCAGCCCAAGCCCTTGAGTGCGTGCGGTGCTCTCCCGACCTCTCACCAGATTCTAAATCGGCCCTCAAGACTGACTTTGCTGACAAGCACTTTCTAGTGGGTTCATTGTTTTTCATGGTTTACTTGGTTTATTACCAGCGAGGGACAGCTTGACATTTGCTTTCCTGCCTGCTGGATCCAGACCTCCTCTCACAGTTCCTCCATACTTAGTGAAGACTCTTTGACCACATGAACTGATAGACAGGACGTTTCTGTGAATCTGTCCTAACACAGTATGTTCCAACAGTGTCTAGAGGCGCACTTGAGAATTTGAGGGAAAGAAGAGTGAGGTTGAGAGAGAGGCGTGGCCTTCACATCTTCTGGTGGATGATGGTGGGCCCAGCCTGGCTGCTTGAAATCATTATGCTCTTCAGGGACCTGCCTTCACCTGGGCCACTCATATTATTGGTGCTTAGCATTTTTGTATTACTTTACATCTGCAAAGTGCTTTCCAGTGATTTATTAGCTGTTCTTGTTTTTAATAGCCCCTGGAGGTAAGTTGATATTCAGCCTTCTGAGAACATAAATGCAGAGAGAAGGCTCATCTCATCAGATATTATTGGATCTGGGGTCAGAACTCTGAACTCTTGGGATAAGGCCATTTGGGGTCACTGCCTCATGAGGATTAATAGGAGATCAAGTGGGCTTAACTTCAGCTCCCAGAGTCTCTAAGGCAGGAGCAGAATGATGGTAGCTATTTAAGGAAATTGCACAGAAGCCATTATCAAAGGAGCTGGATTCCAGTCCTAACTGCTTTTGGCCAGCTGTGTTGACCTTGAGCCGTCACTTGGCCTCTTTTTGTTTTGGATTCATACTCCGGTACAGCAAGCATTATCGCTCCCCAGTCCTTTTAGGCACAGCATTGTGTTAGATCTAATTCTATGACTTAGGACTCCTTCTCTGGGAGAGGTAGCCAATAAACTGTGTGATAGGGAGCACTGGAAGTGTGTATTAAAAAGTTGCTCACCTTTTTCCAGGATGCAAGGACTATCTGACAAGGATATGCCTTTAGATTCATTTTAAGAAGCACACAATCCTCATTCACTCTAAAACCAAGAGAGTGAGTGGGGCTGCTGGAAGAATGTCAGACTGGAGCCAAGACCATCAATCCTGCATCTTATGGGTGTTGTAGAAAGTAATTAGCAGGCTTGATTATCTCACTGGTTCAACACACGTTTTCGGGATGTGATGTAATGCGAGGAAACATTTAGTTGTCAGATTTTAGGGCTGTATCAAATTTATTCTTGCAGGAAAAGTCTAGTTGTCCTGGCAACCTGAAATTGATTTTCTTTTTGCTCTTGTCAGCTGAAATTGGTCCCCTTTGAATCATTCCTCTAATTTAATATAGAGAACTGTATGTCCCCACCTGGTGACCAAATCGTTCTTAATGACAGGTAACCCCAGCAAATGGTCTCTCTTTCATACCTGAGCCAGAAGCTATAGTTTATTGCTGCCTCCCCCCTATGCTGTTCTCTTTGTGCTTATTTATTTGTCTGTGGATCAGGGGTAGAAGTAAAGTGGCATTCAGTTAATTAAGAGTTTAATCAGGCCTGTGGAGCAGTGATGTAATTGGCAGCCAATCAGGACCTTTCGTTTCCAGTTACCTCCTGGGCAGGGATGGGATTAGAATGGGCTCCAGGAGAGGGAGCTTTTTTGGGGGGATGCCCAGCATTCTGTAACCTGGGAAGGGTGATGTCATGGCCCAGATGACAGAGAAAACGGAACTGTGTGCCTGATTGTCATCTCTATCAAGGGAAAGGAGGAGGGTGATCTTTAAACTGGAGAAGGTGGAATCAACATCATTCTGAAGGGACTGATGTCCCCGACAGTGGAGGAGGTTGTGTGCAAGCGGGGTGCTCAGCTCACATGCACAATATCTATACAGCGAACTTCTGATGGTGACTGTGGGACAGCTGCCAGGAGTTCTGAGGAAACCTGGAATTCAGCAGAAATGCCAGAAGTGAGAGATAGGTATCAGTTATCGAAAAAGAGCCAGGAATCTGGAGTCTTCAGTCTGCTGACTGTATTGTGATTCCTGGTATCGTTTTAGACTGGCTTATTAGACAGGTGATTTGTGAGCCTTTGAAAGGAAGCTGTGTCCACAAGGAGCCAGAACGGGGTCACTTAGCTATTCCCCTTTGTGTTTGGGCTAACTGCGTGGTGGATTAGAGGGACATCCCAGACGCAGTGTGGACAGTGCCAGCTTTGGGGTCAGACCGTCTGGGTTGAAATCCAGGGTTCTCTGCTTAGTAGCCACTTGACCTTGGGCAAACTGCTGCATTTCTCTGACTCGACTTCCTCTTCTCTAAAATGGGGCTGATGATTGGACTGAGGAAGAACACCGTGAAGGCCAAAGGAAATAGTGCTGGGAAGTGCTTACAATACTTTGCATATATTAAGCATTCAATAGATATCGTACCATTACTCATAGTAGGAATACATTTGAATTTAGTATGGATAAGATGGAGACCTCTAAGCTGGATTAGGAAATGGGCAGTGGATAAATATGTAGTCCATGAATGAATGCACATACATTAGTAACATGGGTAGGGAAAGAGTCCATTTTTTGGATAGGACAACCTTCAAAACTGTATTACAAGGGTTAGGATGCAGAGACCCAGAGAGTTTGAGACTTTTTTTGCAACTTACCAACCCCCATCCTACTCCTCCATCCTTTTTTCTCCCAAGAAGTCACCATCACTAAAATTGCTGTGTGTCTAGTTTCCCCCCAAAGGTTTCTATTTCTGTAAATACATATTTATTTTTTGGTTAAAAAAAACCCTCAAAATTATTTTTACAAAGTCTACATGCTTTGTTCTTTCTTAAAATACCCAGACTTTCAAAAGAAAAACAGTCCCTTGGAGCTGCAATCCCACGTTTGTTTTACATTTAATCACCCCCACATCAACAGGCAGAGTGGCACCTGTTCCATGTTCCCTTCTCACCATGGCCCCTGGGACACTTTTCTTTCTTTCTTTCTTTGTAGATTCCATCCTTGTACCTACCCTTCCTTTTCTTCTTATCTGTTCCATTTCTTTTCTTCCTTCCTTTTCTCCCTCCCTTGCTATCTACTTCTGTATTCTTTCTTTCTTTCTTTTCTTTAGCTTAAATGGGGTCTGAATGACGAGGTATTTACACCATGTGCCAGGCCTTTGGAGAGTCAGGCCCCCACTACCGAATGCCAGCTCTGAATCGTCACGTCTCCACCAATATGCTTTATGGGCTCGTTTCCTTGTCTTTACACTGGAGATTGTGATACGATGGTCTAGCCTCAAGAGGCCATGTTAGGGCAGTGGTGATCCATGCCTTATGTAGTTTTCTGTCCTGTATGCTGGGTGGTAGGTTGGCTTGCATACATATGCATGGTCCTTAGGCTTATGGAGGAGTAGGTTTTATTTTGGTGGGCCACCCCTGAGTGCAGTGAACTGAGAGGCTCTGTCATGAGACTTGCCATGTGTTGTTCTGGCCTCCCCATGTCCTTAATGTAAGTGACATCCCTACTCAGGGCCCCACCCAATCCGGCTTCGGGATGCCTCTCTGCCTGTTCCCTGACTCCTTCCTATCCACCTGGGGCTCACACCGTTCACCTCTCCGGGAGAGCCATCTTGCTTGGTGGCCCTGCTGGGCACCTCCCTCCATACCTAGCTCAAATTCCACCTCCTCAGAAACATCGGCTTTCCCACTTGGAATCAGGCTCCCCCCTCCTATATTCCCTATCCCCTGGTTCATACTTTCAGCAACATTTTCGCAGATCACCTTGGATTTTAACGAGTGGCATCTGCTTCTAAGCTTTGATTTCCAAAGGGCAAACATCTCTGCCTTTGGAGCCCAGCTCAGTGGCTGGCAATTTTAGGCACCCTGTAAATATGTGTTAAGTTGGAGTACCAAGGAGGTCTGAAGGGTTGGGAAGCTAACTGCAGTTAACCCCTGGGAACTGGTCTTGGGGCATGTCGCTTTTATGAAAAACTGTTCACTTTTCCCCTGGGCTCCTTCTTCAGCCTGTGTCTTTAAAGGCAGAGGAAAGGTGGGGCCTGGTGAAGATGCTGGTGACATTCCCAGAGAGATTAAGTCTGCATCTTTTCTCCTAGCTCTCAAGTTGTAGAATATCAACCTTTCTTCTATTGGAAAAGCTCGCCTTTTGAAGAGGAGGGAGTGGTTTACACAAGGACCTTTGAATTCCTGACTTTGATTGTGAACTTTGTTGAGGAAGACTTTGCAGGTGTCCCTGTTGGCTTTTATGAAATGGAGTGAAAATCCAGCCTCATTTTGTGACTTGGACCTTCAGTAACAGTCAAGGGACAGGCTGTGCTCACGTCATGTGCTTGACAAATCCACTTCCCGCACTCACTGTGGGATCCTCACTCAATCGCTGCCTGTAAAGCATCTTCCCCTGACTCGCAGTTCAGACTCTGCACGTGCGGCTGAATGTTGCTTTCAGGGACTCAGGCACAGAAATACTCTCCGCTACTGCACTGTGGATAGGAATTAAGGTGTAAGAAGCTGCATAATGTGGAGGAAAGGGAAAAAGAGCACACCAAGGACCCCTGGTTCTGGTCCTGATCTACTGGAGACACGCTGTGTGTTTCCACATCTGTAAAATGGGATCCTAATAATTACTAGGAAGGGTTCTTAGAGAACCGAGATTATTTAGGGGGAGCATCTGGTAGAATACCTGACACATTTCAACAGTAGAGTATCTCAGTGACGCTGTAGAGACGTGGTTATGGGCCCAGGCTCCTAGTGGCCATTCTTATTGGGATGATTTACAGAACTTCAGTGACACTGAGTTACCAAGCCTGTTTGAGACGCAGTTTAATGGGTTTTATTTTCGGTTAAATGTACCTTACCTGCTGAGTTGCGAAGATTAGAGAATGTCTGTAAAAGGTCTACCACAGTGATGTGTCTCAGCGTTGGGCCCAGACTTGATGCTCAAGCTGCCTCCAGCTTCTCTGGAATGATCCCGTGCTCTGTGGTAGACAGGCCTCAGGGGTGGTGACTGAAATTCCCCTCTGTAACCCTATTTAATCCCTTCCTGTCTCGAAACCAGACCTGGAGACTAGATCTCCGTTACGGAGATGCTGAGTTTAGAAGGATGCAGACCGTAGCACGTGTGGAAAGGCGCAGCCTTGGTGGGGGAAGGTGGAGCTTTCCCATGAAGAGCTGTTGAGGAGTTGGCAGTATTTGACCCAGAGACATATGGCCTTGGGATGGGAGGGGATGGGAAGATTGAGATTGGAGATGGAGAGAAGAGTGGGTGCTTGTCCAATGCGGGGGAGGACAGGTCATACCCATGATGGCGGCAGGTGGCAGATGAGGAGAGAGAAGTGGGGCTGGTGGGAGGGGCCGAGTAGAAGAAGGGGGATGGGTCCTTGGAGGCCAGAGGCAGAGGTGTAGGTATCTGCTCAGAGCGTGGGGTGCAGAGGCTAGAGGGCACTTCCTGAACCCATGAACAGCTAGGGTATAGCTGCGGTGCTTTGCAGGGTAAGAAAGATCGGGGCTTTCTGCAGCCAGCATCCCTTCAGGTAAATGAAGGGATGGTTTTGTGTGTGTGTACGTGTGTGTGTGTGCATGTATGTGCGTGTGTGTGTGTGTGTCAGTAAGAGGACCAGAGAGGTCAGGGACTTACCCAAGGGTATACAGCTAGGAAACATCATTCATTTGCTTAAAGTGCTGACTTTAGTAATGACTGAGAGCAACTGAAATGGGCAGGGGGAGCCTGTAGGGAAAGAACCTTGGCCCCATTTCCTGCTCCCCCCCAGGCCGGTCGTGAGTAGGAGTTTTAAGTTTCACTGTTTGATGCATCACCTCCTCTGCTTTCCCAGAAGTTATTCCTCGAAGTATGACTCGAATCGTGACTCTGTCGGGAGATGTCTTCTGCTCTGGTTGTTTACTAAAGAAATGGTGGCCCCAGTGGATCAGGAGCATCGGAAGCAAGTGGAAAAGAAGAGGACACTTGGGGCTCGGGGCCTGGGTCTGAGCGTGGGCCCTGCTTTTACACACCTGTGAAAACTGGGCAAGTGGAAATGCTCCTTGGTGCCTTGGCTTTTCCTCCTATAAACTGGGGGAGAATGATTTCTACTCGATAATTTTGTTGCAACAGTGCTTTGCAAATTGCGGTGTTGGTTATGGTAAAATAACGAAAGGGATATCTGGCCTTGGGTCCCATTTCTGTGCATGTGACCCAGTAGTGGGAGGTGGGGAATTGGTCAGCATGGCGGTGTGTATCTCTAATAGTAGGGAATGCCAGCCTTTTCTTTTTGTGGGGACAAGGAAGGGGGTCTTAGAACATGGTAGTTCATGATTGTAGAGTCTGCTGACTGCTTGGCCCCCCCCGTGCATGGGCTAGCCACCCTACCTGCAGTCACCGGAGCCCCAGCTTTGGGCTGGGGGGATCTCCTAGCTCCTGTGTTACCTTGGGAGAATTGCTAAACACCTAGGCCTTTATTCGTTCATCTGCGAAAGGAGAAAACAGCTTAGTTTCACCTGCTTTATGAAGGGTCACTGAAGAAAGGGACATGAAGATCCTTTGTAAGTTCCATTGAACTCTTTGTATTTTGGGAGCCCATGTTCTCTCTCTTCCCCCCTCCTCTGGGGCTGTGGCCAAGAGACCTCTTTGGTCTTGAAAAGAGAAACTGGTACAGAGGCAGAAATGGGGCCTTAGATAGTGACAAGTGACTTTTCAAGGCCTGGGACCTTTGCCTGGTTTTTCACAGCATGCCAGATTCCACTCTGCAGTGTGAGCCTGACTTGTCCTTTCCTCAGATCGACCCAGAGGGAGACAGAAGCTTCTGGAAGGGCTTCAGCTCTTTGAAGCTGTGACAGAGGTGGGAGAAGTCTCGTGTGTGGCTACTGCTGAGTGTGTTGAGGTTCCCATTTACCTCCCTGCTTGTCCAACGGTGACTGGTTACTGGGATATTTGGGTTTTGGGTGAGTCAACAGGCCCATGACCCAGAGGACGTGTGGTGTGCTGGAATTAGTCAGAAGGGGCAACTACTTGTCCCAACCCCTGAACCCATGTCCTCTGCATGGATGTGAAAGCTCTCTCTGATCCTCAGTTGCCTTGCCCATAGACTAAGATTCTCTCTCTTACTGATTCACAGTGTGTTCATATGGAAATGAATAGATGGAGGGCTTTTTTTTTTTTTTTTTGGTAAATACTATTGTGGTATTTAGATGTCACTGGTGTCTGCCACTTAAGACAGGCAGCGGACTTCCCTTCTTTGCTCCCAGCCAGAGTGAAAAAAGAATACCATTTGAATCCCAAAGATCATTGGTAAACAGTCCGGTCTTTTTACGTTTGGGAGCTGAGGTCTCTGAATTTAATACTGGGCCATTTCAAATATATCCTGGGGGTACATAGTAAGAGAGAACAATGCAGATCAAAGCACAAAATCAAAGATTTCAGGTTCCCACCGGCCTTCTCACTCTACCTTGGCTTATGATACCACTTTTTCCTAGACACATGGGCTTTGGTCTCCCCTTTTTATGTAAAAAAACGATATAGAGACTTGGTTGTTGGGCTCCAGAAGGTCCCTATTTAAGAAACCGAGGCCTGGCAAGGCCACTCATCAAGGAAATGGGAAAAATAAAGACAAGAGGCTGGTTCTCAGGACCCTCCATTCCCTGCTTTCTGTCATTCTTTCCCTCTGTCAGGTGTGGAGAGGAGCCAGATGGTTTGACAAATGGTTCTTTTGCCCTCAAATCTGCCTTCTCTTCTCTCTCCAATACAGTTCCTACCTTCCCTTTCTTGGAGGGAATTATTAGGTGTGGTGGGCAGAGAGGGAGGGAGTGGATGAAGGAAGAAGAAGATTTTATTGCCTGGTTCTTTATGTGGCTTAGATGACCAGTAAGTTCTCATTTCTCTGTCAAGAAGCAAAGCTGAGGCAATGAGTAATCGTCACCTTGAATTTAAAGCACATAAAGGCCTAGACATGGCAGGCTGTATTAGGAGACAACATTGATTTCATATATATTCATCTTAAAAAAAAAACATGTTTAAGATGCCATATCCATAAATACTAATAAGGCTGTCTGATTCCAATTTTCAGGTGAGATTAGCATTTTATTGAGTATTTTATCTGTCAGATTCAATACTCGATGTACCATCCTCCCAGGCTTATTAGCATAATTGCTGTGCTTAAGCAACAATAAAAAATTCAGCAATAAAATAGCAGTTAGTGCAGGCAATTTGTTATCAAAAGCTTTTACTTAAGGACAGCTCCAGCCTGCATTTATTATCAAGTTAGGGTTATAATTTATTTTTATTTGGAAAAACAAAAGGGGGGGTAAAGAGTTTGCTTTTTTGTTCTGGAAATAATACAGAATTAAAAAGCATTGCCTCTTTGGAACATTGTCGGCATCCCTTCTTCCTTTGCTGGAAGCAGCCTGTGATAGGAATAGATTCCACTGTGAGGCTCATTGGCTCAAGAAGTCACTCTCCTTCGCGTTGGAATAAACGGGCAGAACGCTCGTGTGTGTTCACGTGGGTTTCCAAATCACTTTTAGGGCTCTTTTGTCACTCACATCTCATACCAGTCCTGGGAGGGCTCCGTTCTGAGAACAGAAGAGCTGAAATGCCGTGTCCCAGATGAGGCAGTTGACTGGCAGAACCAGCTTCAGCCCCAAGGCCCAGTTTAGCATTGCAACCCTTCGCACTGCTGCCCAAACATCCTGGTGTGGGTGCTCTTTCCTCTGCTCTGTGGGGGATGCTTTCCTCCCAGCTCTTTTCCCTGGATTCACATATGTATGTGTGCACACTTGTACATGCACACACATGTCTATACAGCCACATGTGTGTGTCCATATGTGCACCTGTCTGCACACTCACACACCTGTCCTACATGCACCTGCATACACACATCTGCAGGTGTACACACCACACATGCACAACACACACACCCCTGCACACATACACACCTGTTCACACATGCACAACACACACCCCTGTACATATACACACTTGCACACATGCACAACATACACACACCCCTGCATATATACACACCTGCACAACACACACACACCCCTGCACATACACACACCTGTTCACACATACATCTGTACACACACAGGCAAATTTCCCCCCAGGTTTAATGATGTATACTTGCAGCTCTTCTTCCTTTGATGTTTGGTTAAAGCAATTCTGCCATGTGAATTTTCTCTTGATAATTTACATCCCTGTCTCTCCCATTCTCTCTTTCTCTCACTGGTGACTGACTCAGGAAAACACTTGTGATTGCCATCTGTGAAGGACCTGGTGAAAAATAAATGATTTTATACATAGCAGGGCTGTCTTTGTAGAGAAGACAGAGATAACGATTTAAAAGCGCGGAGACTGGGAAATCGCTTTTCTTTATTTCTTGTGGAATGTATCAGAAATAAGAACACTAAACTGTGGCTTCTTGGTGTGTCTTAGGCTTTAATTATGGGTAATAATTTTTAAACTGGAGATAAAATTTGGGGTGAAAATGGATACCTGGAGCTCCCAAACTTTCAGAGAAGCTATCTCAGCATCTTAGATTTTCTTTCCTTCCTTAGTTCAGAAAAAAAGCATAAAACCAGTGACTCTGAATGTCCTGAGTGTGCAGGGTACTGTGTGGCTATGGGGCTGTGAGACTCAGGACATATTTAGGCTATTAGGATATCAACAATAAATGAAGAGCATTTTTGTTTCTGAGCAGCTATTATATGACAGGAACTATAGTAGGAAGTTTTCTGATTCTCCCATTTAATCTTAATGTTTCCTTCAATTATTCATTGGATTAATTTTTGTCGAGCATTTACTATGTGCCTGTCATTGTTCTAGTGTTTTGAGTACATCATCTCATTTAATTTTGATATGAATTTTATGAGGTGATGCCAGGCACTGTTAGCATTGTTTTCACTGGTTAGATGAGGAAATCAAGGCTCAGAGAGGCTAGGTAATTTATCCAGGTCACACAGCTAGTAAGTGGTGGAAGCCCTCTGGTTCTCCTGTCTCCTCAGTCCCTGTTCTTTCTACTACACCGCTTGACAAGAAATGAATGAACAGGTAGGTAGACCATACTAATGATGAGTAGAAGGCTCTGGAGTTTCTTGACATCAGAGGTGGTACAGAACCTAGTATACATAAAGAGCACTAAACTTGAAATTGGACAGGTGTTCAAATCTTGTGTGCTTCTCAGTGTTTGTAAAAAAACATTGGCTCAGTGACCTCTTGGAGTCTCAGTGTCTTCTTTTGAGTTAGGGGTGATAAAATCTCTCTCCTAATATCATTGTGAGAATAAGTTAGAAAATGTATGGGAGAGTCTCCAAAGGTGCCTGGTTGATGGTGAGTGTTCAGACCATGTCAGGAGTGCCCACGAACAGGGAGTGTGAGGTACCGGATAGGAATGGCCACCTACCCCAGATCACCTGGGCTTACATCGGTCATCCACATCGTCTCATAAGACCTTGGGCAGACAGCTTCTCTCTTGGGCTCCGGTCTCTGTAGTAGGGACTTACCTCACAGAGTCCTCGTAAGGGTTAAATAAGTTAAAAAATAAAGAGTGACGTGTACATAATGCGTGCAGAACAGTGCGTGGCATAGCTAAACCTACGTAAGTGTAAACTCTTATTATGAAATGTACACAATTTTATGTTAGTGTTAGCTCTTGCGATCCCCACTGCAGTGGGGAAGGAGGCAGGGGCAGAGTGAATTGTTTACTTATTTATTTATTTAACATTATCATTATTATTTTATTATTTATTCGAGAGAGCGAGAGACAGAGAGAGCACAGGCAAGGGGAGCAGCAGAGGCAGAGGGCGAAGCAGACTCCCCGCTGAGCTGGGAGCCCTATGTGATGTGGGCCTCCATCCCAGGACCCTGGGAACATGACCTGATCCAAAGGCAGATGCTTAACTATCTGAGCCCCCGAGATGCCCCCCGAGTGAACCCCGGCCTATTTACTCAAGCACAGGGAACCAGGGTAGCCTGGGACATAGGAGTTGAATTTGTGCAGCCACTGAGTACTTTGGAAAAGTTCTTGGCTTCTCCATCCTTGACCTTTGCTTATCTGCATATGGTGGTTGGGAGGGTAAACTTCAAATGGGAGAGTGTGCTTTGGAGTGGAATGCGTCCCTGTCCCTAATTAGCTGCTTCCCGGAGAGTTGCTGTGTGGCTATCCCCAGTCACTTTGCTGGTAAAAGATGGCTGGTAGGGGGCTGTTTTCCCCGTGTCGTGCCTCCCTCAGTCTGCGTGGGCCTGGCTCCTGTCCTCAGAGCTCTCCCTATTTTCCTTCTCTGAAAGCACTGCTCTCTTGGCTGCCCTTCCTGAGACCATTTCTCCTATACCAGAAGGAGGTGAGTGGGACTTTTGTATACCATATTTTGAAAGGTGATATATATACTTTTTAAAAATTATTTATTTATTTGAGAGAGAGAGAGAAGGGAGAGTGCATGCACGTGTACATGTGTATGAGTGGGGGGCGTAGGGTAGAGAGAGGGAGAAGATGTGGGGATTGATCCTGGGACCCTGAGACCATGACCTGAGCCACAGTCAGAGGCCTCACTGACTGAGCCACTCAGGTGCCCCTGGAAGGTGATGCACTCGTAATATATTTCATCTACCTTAAAAAAATAAGATTGTACTGAAAGACACTTAATGTAAAGTCATGCTACTGAGGATATCTCTTAAGGTAGAAGATTCTTCAGGATTTTACGTTTTCTTGAGCTTGTTGGCCTAAGCAGCACTTTTCCTTAGAAAATGTGTGTGCGTAAGTGTGTGTGTGTGTGTGTGTGTGTGTGTGTGTGTGTGTGTGTGTGTGAAGCTTCCAGGAATTGGTAGGGTTAATTTTGGGCATGTTTCTTTGGCTTATTCAGAATAGAAACAGAAAGGCAAAAGTGTTCATGTCGTTTAAAAATGTCTTTATAGGAAAGGACCTTAAGATAATACCTCTCATGGTGTGTAGAGCTTTGTGGTTCTTGTAGCCACTGAAAACACATTTTCTTATATGCATCTTATGGCGTCCCTATGAAGTAGGCAAGGCAGACCTTATTGTTTTCCTTTTAGACATGATGTAACCAAGGTTCAGAGCGAAGGAGTGAGTTTTCTTAAAGCAGTGGTGGATACAAACCCGAATCTTATAACTTTCTGCTTCCCCACGCGGATTTGGATGTAATGAGGCCATTCTTACCAATTGCTACCCAGGTTAGATAGAGATGTAATAAATCTAAAAAAATTTTGCCTTTCTTTTTCTTTTTTCTTTTGGTTAAGAAGTTAAACTCTGATTTTGTATGACTCGTTTCTCCCCAAGTAGAAATAATGATGAACCTCTAGGATTTTTTGTAAACCAGCATGTGCTTTTCGGAAATCAAATGTCAAAGTATTTCCTAAAACTTGTTTTAATGAACAGGAGAGATGAAGGTAAAAGTCTTCTTTTGCATGAGTTAATTAGGAAACAGGATGTGAGAACTTGCCTAGGAATTTAAAAAGGACTGCTTATACTGATGTGCAAACTCGATCAATATATTCAGGAGGGTGTATGCTGGTAGAACTTCGAAGTGAAAGGAGCTTTCATTAAGTAGATCCATTGTTTTTGGTTTGCATGAAAACCTAATCTGTTACATGAGTTGGATCCAAAATGGGTGAACCTGTCTACACTCCAAGAAACAGAAGCATGCGTTGGACTTTCAGTTTTGATTGCGAAAGGCCTTTATCTGGAAGTTCTAGTGTGTTCTCCGAATACAGAACAGAGACATAATGGATGCTCTTGAATTTCTTAAAGACTCGGAGTCAGTGGGACCCTTACTTGGGAGGTGGGAAGGACTGAGTTTTCTTTGGCAAATGTCTTTGAGTCCCTCAGGCACATGACATCAAATAAGTCCAGGGCTATATTATTAGCCTCATGTATTGGAGTATAGGCTAGATTACATGTATTTTGGAAACCCGTTCCTTTCTTACACATTACAGGGTTTCTTAGACAAGAACTTCTGGGTGACTTACCAGGCTCCTGACTGTCCTTGCCGCTTAAGAAGGAGGCAGAAAGTTTCAGTTTGGATAGATGACTCTCTCTACTTCCCATCGCTGATGGTGTCCTAAGTCTGCATGATATGGTAATGTTACTGATGGGGGTGCTGAAATTGATTGCTGAAATATGACTCTGATTTATGCCCCAGCTTGTACGTTTTCAGGAAACACATAGTTATGAATGCTCAACATTCATGAAAATCTACCATCTCCCTTTGTCATAGAATAATTAGGTCCCACAAGGTTAGCAGTGAAATTGCTAGCACGGCAGGTGAGCCTGAGCAAGCTGATGGTTCCTTTCCCTCAGTTTCTCTCACAGTTTTAATTCTGTTCTGTCTGACATGGATCTGTCTTTTGTGTGTTGGTTTGGTCTTTTCTGCTAGATTCTGCACTCCTGGAAAGCAGGTGTCATAGCTTACTAATCACCATGAGTGTGCCCGGTACATAGTAGGTGCTTGCTACTAAGTCGTGGGGTCAGAGCTGAAGAAGCTGGGACAAATGTGATTATTGTTGTGAGAGAGACAGTCATGAGTGCTGCTTCTTGAGTACATTCTAAGCTTTGTTTGGAGCCTTGGGGAAAGTCAGTGATACTCATAGCACAGCTCCTTCCATAGGGAACCACAACCTATCTGTATTGTGTCAGTGAGAACACCTCCCAGACTGTGAAACAGTGCATTGGTGGGTCGTCCTGGTGAGTTTTCCATGCAGAATGGCTTAATGCTGTAAGGCTCTGCCACCCCCTGCCACATCTGAGAAGTCCCTCCTGAGGGGTCATTTCCTGTAATGTGTGAGGGATAATCTTGAATGAATCATTGAGGGGATAAGAAGAAGACCTGTCAAAGGGAGTGCTAAGTAGTTTTCTTTTCTGATGTAGATGGGGGGGTCTGTTTTATTTTTAGAAGGTGGACTGCTGAATGGGTAAGTGAAATGTTAGTATGTCTATAGAACAGAATATTATTCAGCAATCAAAAGGAATAAAGTTCTGACATATAAACTACCAAATGAATGAATCTTGAAAACATTATGGTAAGTAAAGGAAGTTACCAAAGGCCAAGTTTTATATGATCCCAGTTATATCAAATGTCCATAATAGGTAAATCCATAGAGTTTATAGAGACAGAACGTTAGAAGAGTGTTTATCAGTAGGTGTGGGGTGGGGCACAGGGAGAGACTTCTAATAGGTATTGAATTTCCTTTTGGGACAAAACAAATGTTCTTATGTTACATTGTGGTCGTCATTGTACAACTCTGAATATTTATACCAAAAACGGAATTACAGATTTTAAGTGGGTGAATTGTATGGCTTGTGAATGCTATCTCACTAAAGCTGTTAAAAAGTAAGTCGGTTGCTCTTCAGTCTATAATCTCTGAGATTGCTTCAGTGAATCAAATAGTGAGGGCCAAGTTTTTTTTTTTTTTAATTTTTAAATTTAAAGATTTTATTTATTTATTTGACAGAGAGAAACACAGTTAGAGAGGGAACACAGGCAAGGGGAGTGAGAGAGGGAGAAGCAGGCTTCCTGCCAAGCAGGGAGCCCGATGTGGGGCTCCATCCAGGGACTCCAGGATCACGACCTGAGCTGAAGGCAGATGCTTAATGGCTGAGCCACCCAGGCGGCGCCCTGTGAGGGCTGAATTTTAAACTCATTTTGATTTGTTTGGGGCACAGAAGTCATGTTTCCTTAATGATCATGACCACACCGAAGGAAAACTTGATAACACCCAGAGCTAGCAAACTGGAAATCTGCCCCCTGCCCCCAATCCATGCACAATCTTTTCAGGAGCTTAAAAATTTTATACTTCCAGAAATGTTGATTAGTGAGATATCCGATAAGAAATAACAGGGTACTGACAGCCCTGATTGTATAAATAGGCGTTTGGGATTGTATTCATGGTTTGCTTGTCAGTACAAGAGAAATGTGTGATTATATTGAATGATGGTTAATTTCCTTACCCACCTATTTTAAAAATAAAGACGTATGCCTGGAAGACAGGTGCCCAGGGAAAGAAGGAGCCTGTGGCTTTGATAATGAACCCCGGGCAGGAACAGGATTGGGTTTGGGAGTAGGAATTTGAGTCTTGGCCGAGGTCAGGGCTGCTGCTGCCGAGTTAGGGAACCGCGGCTGTGCCTCCTTACTCTAGTTTTGTGTTTCTCTGGACAGCTTCTCCCCTTCCTCCCTCCAGATCACTGTTCCCCCCTGGCAGACTAACTTAGTGTGTTCACTGAGTTATCAGAACAGCCAATGGATGTGCGCAGACGCTGGAGGGAAGTGGCGCTTTCTAGCTTTGTATGGGAACAGTTCATACACAAACACTTCTCTTTGATTAAGTATCCGGTGAAACCAATTCACATGAACTCCAATTAAACTTTAATGAACAAGTGGGTGTATTAATATCAGCTGAGTAATGCAGGCAGCACAGATTCCAGTAAGTGACTCACTTTTCTGAGCAGCTCATCCCCCATGCTTGGATGGAGTTACTAGAAAGCTTCCATCTATATTTGAGCGGGTCCAGTGTGGGCCTTCCAGTTCTCGCAGTCTTTGCACTTGTTTTAAATCTAGTGTCACAGCCACATCATCCAGGCCTCTGTTTTCAGAGTGAGGACTGGGGATAGGGGGAGACTTGCTTGCTTTGAGCAATGAGGCCTTTTGGGGACCAGTGACCATATGGCCTTTTATTTTCTCCATCTTTTTTTTTTCTAAAGTGAGAATGCATTTTGGGGTTGTATTGTTGAACATCAAGGCAGTGAGGGCAGAGCCCGTGGTTTTGAGCTAAACTGGGCCCCCTGGTTCTCACTTCCTGTCCCTGGCTGCTCTTCTGCCTCACCTCTGCAGGCAGTGCCATGGTTACACCAGAGAGCAAGAGGCGCTGACAAGGATGAGCCTTTTTGAGCATGGATCCTCTTCCTTCTAGAGAATAACTGTATCCACTTCCTGTATGTGCTCATTAAACCAGATTATGTATAATGCCCTTAGTTTCATGCCTGGTGAGTAGTACATTTTCAATAAACATTAGTTAACCTACACCGAAGGACAAGGCTGTGGAGTCGATGGGCGCTCAGCTCTTGGCAGTGAAGGAACTTCGACCTGCGTAGACATGTGTCTTCTACATAAAGACGGCTTTGTAATTACAGAGTATAAAAGACCAAAAGCCCAGAAGAGATAATGCACAGAGAATGCAGAGATCCCTGAGGTTGGCTACATCTGAGAAGGCTGGGGGTCAGGGCAGGGCCTGCTAGGGTTCTGGAGGGTACTCAGAGGATGAATGAAAAGCATGAGGCCCCGAGCGCACTTGCGTGGTAGGGTGCCGTGGGCGTGGTTAGAGTAGGTGATCCCTCAGGGATTGAGGAAGCTGAGGGAGACTGAAGTTAGCCTCTGCCTTGTTCCCCGAGCCTGGGTCCCAGCTTTCCTTGCTGCTTTGCCTTTTGTTCTTTTGTCCCCATCTAAAAACTAGTTGAAAGTAATGCCTGGGTCAGGCGGCTGGAGATAAAGACTAGGTTGTGTAATGGGCTTTATGTCTGTAGCATTCCTGAATCAGAGTTTCCTTCTTCCTTCAGACAACCCCTGCATGTGACAGCTCCCTGATAGGGGGCAGTGCCTATCAAATCCCTGACCTTGGGCAGCAGGGAGTATATACTTCCACTGCTCAGGTCAGTCCCAAGCTTGAGGGGAAGGGCCCCAATGGCAGAAGTCCTGTCCCTTCTCTAACCTCAGAGGTCTTCATTCCTCCAGGGCAGACCAGGCTGGCGGGGCAGGGAGAGGGGGCTTGCTTGACAAGGCCGAAAGGGAGGCAGATAGGTGCTCTGCTAATACCAGGCCCTTGCCCTCAACCCTCACCCACATCCCAACATGGTTTCTTAAGGGGTAGGACAAGGTCATGGTGTGGGAAGGAGACACAGTTTTCTTTTTCTTTTTCTCTTTCTTTCTTTTTTTCTTAAGATTTTATTTATTTATTTGACAGAGAAAAGCACAGCTAGAGAGGGAACACACAAGCAGGAGGAGAGAGAAGAAGAAGTCAGCTTCTTGCCAAGCAGGGAGCCCAATGTGGGGCTCGATCCCAGGACTTGATACTGGGTCCCCGGGATCATGACCTGAGCTGAAGGCAGATGCTTAATGACTGAGCCACCAAGGCACCCCTCTTTTTCTTTTTTTAAAATATTTTTATTTATTCATTTGACAGAGGGAAACACGGCTAGGGAGCGAACATAAACAGGGGGAGTGAGGGAGGGAGAAGCAGGCTTCCCACTGAGCAGGGAACCCAATGTGGGGCTCAGTCCCAGGACATCATGTGAGCCAAAGGCATAGATGCTTAACAACTGAGCCACCCAGGCGCCCCAGGAGGGATGATTTTCTGAGCAGAGAATGCTGTAATGCCCTCTGTAATTCAAGCTGCTTCATCTGCTTGGGAGACACCAACTGAAGGACACACCTAGATAACTCAGACTGGAGGAAGCAGGTCTTGTGTCGCGTTGTCAAGGTCGGTGGTGCAAGCATCAGCCCCGTATCAGAAATAGCAACCACACGTGAACACTGGACTCTTTGCTTCCCTCCCAGGCTTCTTTTTGCAGATTGCCACAGGAAAAAGAAATCCATGAAGTAAGGGCATAAATTCCATCATGATAATAGAGGTGGGAGAATCTCATCAAACAGATCAATTGCTTATTTATTTGACAGAGAGAAACACAGCTAGAGAGGGAACACAAGCAGGGGGAGTGAGAGAGGGAGAAGCAGGCCTCCCGCCAAGCAAGGAGCCCGATGTGGGACTCATCCCTGGTCTCCAGGATCATGACCTGAGCCGAAGGCAGATGCTTAAAGACTGAACCACCCAGGGGTCCCCCCATGTTTGGAATTTTGGATAAAACAGAAGGGATTCTTGCAAGTCAGGAATTGAATAGGTTGGTGATGTAAATTAGGAACTCTGTGTTGCTTCTAGAAAACAAAGGAATGTATATTAGGTTTTAAATATATAGGTCAAGAATTAATTTAGCAATTAGAGCTAGGTGTTTCATTATTTGAGAACTCTCTAGCATGTTATTTTCTTATATATTGCTGAGAAGAGTTTGTTATTTCATTTTACAAATGAAGAAACAGTTGACAGATACAAAGGTCATTATCCAAGGACACTTGGACCAAGTTTCATTAACTGCCTTATTCCTTTGTTTCATATTGGGGATTTCGTATGGAAGTGAAACAATAGGATTTGCTTATAGGGATTCATAAGATGACTGAATCATATTTGGTTTCAACATCCAAAGAAATCGGGGAGCTGTAACTCGTTAAACTCTCTATCTTGTTAGCTGAGCAGGTTTTTCATAGAAATTTGGTAGCTGTGATGGATTATACATCTTTGATTTGGGTGCCCTTGACAAATTCCTCCCAATTCAAGCTTTATCCAGAGCCTGTTGTTTTCAGCAATGTGCAAGCACTATGCGGCAGGTACGCTCACTACCTTTACCTCCTGTCATATTTTTTCAAGATCACAAACTGCATATATTGTATAGATTGATTAATTAGCCTCCTGAGCGTGAATATGCCATTTTTGCAAACCTGTCCCCACCAAACTAAGTCCTGCACCAGTTTCCCTCTTTACCTCATTCCTGGGCTCCTAAGTGGATCCTTTTTTTCTGGAGTTGTTTGAAAGATGATACTGCTCTTCTCTTGGAGGCCACTTTCTGTCTCCTTGGGAAGCCTCGCTGTTCCCCCAGTCACTCCCTGGATCTCCTTTCCTTTTGACCACCATGAGCACAGGTTATGTACTGGCCACTTGATCCTCCTGCGGACTCTTGCCCAGGTTCCCCAGTACCCCAAGTACCAAGCTGGAGATTGCTTCATATAGCAGTAGTTTCTCAACCGAGTTCATGGATCGGCATCAGTTAGGGAAATTCTACTGGAATTCAGATTTTCAGTCTGCATTCCAAATCGTTGGCTGTAGGCCTGGGCATTTGCATTTTTAAAACCTTTCTGGGTAATTCTGGTGGGAACCCCCACTTATTAAAATCTACCGTTATCATTTTACTTATGGCGTGCTGTGCTTAGAGCTAACGCTGTTGCAAAGACACTTAATGCATTGGTTCCAGGATGAGAAAGCCACACTGAGGGCATGAGGGAGAGTGAGAAGGTTTCTGAAAGTCCATGGCCTCAGCTGGACAGGAAACTGGATGATGCTGCAAGGGAACAAAGGCTCAATGTCCTGACCATCTGCTTCTTTTATTCTCCAGGCTCATTCCCATAATGAGTATTTATTCTGCCCAGCAACACTTGCTTCTACATGTATGTGGCTGTGGATTCCGTTCTAGAAGTTTCCACAGGAGGGGGACTTAGGGCAGGTGTCCTTCATTCAGCCCCACTAGAGGTGAGGCCAATCATTTTATCCTGTAGGTCTCAGCCTTTCCACGACGACTCACCTTCTTTTCTTGCCCCTTTTCCTCTACATATTCGCTACATAGTCGTCTTCTGCCTTTAGTAATGCACCAGATTTTGCCAGACTCCGTTAACTTATTAGTCAACAATCTGTAACAGGCAGATTTTGGTGAGTTTGCTCATGGTTGGAGGTGACGTGGGGGCCAGTGTTCCTCCAGCTGAGGTTACCCTCTCCTCGGGGTTCTCTGAGTGTACTAAGTGGAATTGGTGTTAGGACTTCTCAGTCATATCTTCCCCATTTTAAAGTTGCAGAACTGATCTTACCACCTCACTGGGGAGCGCACAGTCAGTAAATTCTAATGGAAAAACCTGTCTGATGAACAGGATAGGAAGGTGTCATGGTCGCACTGGTGAGTCATCTCAGGACCTGCTAGATTTGAGCTGTGGCACTTCTTCCATGCTGACACTTAACCTCCCTCAGCGTTCTTTCACCTGAAGCAGCTTTCGAATCTTTGTCTCAGAGTTTCTGATCTAGGTCAGACTTTGTCTTTTTAAAAATGGTGCCTGCACATCTCCTTAATAGATTAGACTGGTACCATTAGGATAATTGACTTTATGCATTTATGAAAACAGCAACAGTGGGAAATTTTGTTATTCTCAAACAGGGTCTTTCCCTCCCATTGTGGGGCAAAGTACTAAGGGGCCCAGGTGTATTATATGTAGGTTTTCCTCTCCTCTCCTCTC
>PITA01017792.1:0-42290 GCA_004023965.1 Spilogale gracilis | reverse complement strand
TGGGTGGCTCAGTTGGTTGGGCGACTGCCTTCGGCTCAGGTCATGATCCCGGGGACCCGGGATCGAGCCCCGCATCGGGCTGCCTGCTCGGCGGGAAGCCTGCTTCTCCCTCTCTCACTCCCCTTACTTGTGTTCCCTCTCTCGCTGTGTTTCTCTCTGTCAAATAAATAAATAAAATCTTTAAAAAAAAAAAAAAAAAGTTTAGGTTGTTTATGCAAGATTTCTTTTGCTTCTTGAGGTAGGTCTGTATTACTATATACTTCCTTCTTAGAACCACTTTTGTGGGGGCACCTGGGTGGCTCAGTCAGTTAGGAATCAACTCTTGATTTTGTCTCAGTCCATGATCTCAGGCTTGTGAGATTGAGCACCGCATTGGGCTCTGCGATGAATGCAGAGCCTGCTTGGGATTCCCTCCCTCTCCCTCTGTCCCCTCTCCCCACCCCACTTGCTCCCGTGCTCGCTCTGTCAAAAAAAGGCAAAACAAACAGCAACAACACTTTTGCTACATCCCAAAGTTTTGTGTTTTCACTTTCATTTGTTTCCATGTATTTTTTTTCTTTTCTTTCCTGATTGACCCACTCATTGTTCAGCAGCATGTTACTTAGCCTCTGTGTATATGTGATCTTTCCAAATTTTTTCTTGTGGTTGCTTTTACTTGCATAGCATTGTCATCAGAAAGGGTGCCATTTGACTTTGGTTTTCTTGAATTTGTTCAGGCCTGTTTTGTGGCCTAATATATGATCTATTCTGGAGAATGTTCTATGTGCACTTGAAAGAATAGAGTATTCTGTTTTAGGATGGAATGTTCTGAATATATGTGTTAGATCCATCTGGTCTAGTGTGTCATTCAGATTCATTGTTTCCTTGTTGATTTTCTATTTAGATGATCTGTCCATTAATGTAAGTGGGGTGCTAAAGTCCCCTACTATTACTGTATTTTGATTATTTCCTTTATGTTTATTATTTTTTTCTGTATTTGGGTGCTCCTGTGTTAGGTGCGTGAATATTTATAATTGTTAGATCTTCTTGTTGGATTCTCCTCTTTATTACTATGTAGTGTCCTTCTGTGTCTCTTTTTCAGTCTTTGTTGTAAATTCTATTTTGTCCAAGTATTGCTATTGCCCAGCTTTCTTTTGACATCCATTTGCATGGTAAGCACTTCTCCATCCCTTCGCTTTCAACCTGCAGGTGTCTTTAGGTCTAAAATTAGTCTCTTGTAGGCAGCATAGAGACGGGTCTTTTTTTTTTTTAAGATTTTATTTATTTATTTGACAGAGAGAAACACAGCCAGAGAGGGAACACAAGCAGGGGGAGTGAGAGAGGGAGAAGCAGGCTTCCTGCCAAGCAGGGAACCCGATGTGGGGCTCAATCTTGGGTCTCCGGGATCATGACCTGAGCTGAAGGCAGTCGCTTAACCAACTGAGCCACCCAGGCGCCCCTGTTTTTGTTTTGTTAATCCATTCTGACACTCTGTGTCTTTTGATTAGAACATTTAGTCCATTTACATTCAAGTAATTATTGATTTTTCTAAAGATTTTATTTATTTATTTGACAGAGAGAAACACAGCAAGAGAAGGAACACAAGCAGGGGGAGTTGAGAGAGGGAGAAACAGGCTTCCCGCTGAGCAGGGAGCCCGAAGCGGGGCTCAATCCCGGGACTCCGGGACCATGACCGGACTATGACCAGAGCCAAAGGCAGATGCTCAACGACTGAGCCACCCAGGTGCCCCCTAATTGTTGATTTTTAAAAGAGAATTATTGATAGATAAGTATTTATTTCCATTTTATTACTTGTTTTGTGATTATTTCTGGATATTTTTCTCTGATCCTTTTGTATTTTTCTTTCATGGTTTGCTGGCTTTCTTTAGTGATATATTTGGATTTCTTTCTCTTTATTCTTTGCATATTTATTTGTAGTTTTTGATTTGTGGTTACCATTGTACATAACATCTTCTGCCTATAGCAGTCTGTATTAAGTTGATGTGATTTAAGCTTGAACCCATTCTTTACTTCTGTCCTCCCCCCATTTTAGATATATGTTGTCATATTTTATACATCCTTTTTTTTTTAAGATTTTATTTATTTGACAGAGAGAAACACAGGCAGAGAGGGAACACAAGCAGGGGGAGTGAGAGAGGGAGAAGCAGGCTTCCCGCCGAGCAGGCAGCCCGATGTGGGACTCGATCCCGCGTCTCCAGGATCATGACCTGAGCCTGAAGGCAGTCGCCCAACCAACTGAGCCACCCAGGCGCCCCTTATACATCCTTTTTAAAAGTGAGTTCCTTGACTGGTTTTTTAATTGAAATATTCATTCTTACTGCCTTTGTGTTTCCTACCTTCATACTGTCACTTTTGGTCCTTCTTTTCCACTCACAGAGTCCCTTTTAGTATTTCTTACAGGCCTGTTTTCATGGTCATGAACTCCTTTAATTTTTTGTTTATCTGTGAAACTTTTTATTTCTCCTTCTATTTTGAATGTTAGCCTTGCTGGATAGAGTATTCTTGGCTGAAGATTTTTTCTACTCAGCACTTTGAGTATATTATGCCACTTTCTTCTGGCTTGAAGAGTTTCTACTGAAATATCTGCTACCTTTAAAGTAACTGTCTTCTTTTGTCTTGTTGCTTTTATTTTATTTTAAAGATTTTTATTTATTTATTTGACAGAGACACAGTAAGAAAGGGAACACAAGCAGGAGTAGAGGGAGAGCCCCACCTGGGCTCCCCTGTCTTGTTGCTTTTAAGATTTTTTTCCTGATCACTCTATTTTGCCAGTTTAATGATAATGTCTTGGTGTGGGTCTGCTTTTGTTGATTTTGATGGGAATTCTCTGTGCCTCCAGGATCTGGGTGTCTGTTTTCTTCCCCAGATTAGGGAATTTTTCAGCTATTATTTTATTGAAATAAATTTTCTGCCTCTTTCTCTCTTCTTCTTCTGGGACTCCTATAATATGAATGTTATTAAATTTGATGGAGTCACTGAGTTCCCTAAGCCTATTTTCATATCCCATAAGTCTCTCTTTTATCCAACTTCATTATTTTCCATTATTTTGTCTTCTTTGTCACTGATTCATTCCTCTGCTTCTTCCTGCCTGGTGTTCATTGCATCAAGCCTATTACCAATCTCATTTATTGCATTTTTCATATCTGATTGATCCTTTTTTACCTCTTTTATCTCTGTAGGAAGGATTTCAGTAATGTATTCTATTCTTTTCTCAAATCCAGTGAGTATCCTTATTATTTTGCTTTAAATTCTCCATCAGGAATGTTATTTATATCTGCTTCACTTAGAGCTCTGGTCATGGCCTTGTTCTTTCATTTGGGATAAAATCCTCCACCTAGGCATTTGGCCTAAGTCTCTGCCTTCTTTGTGTTAGAAAAGCCAGTTGTGGGGCGCCTGCATGGCTCAGTTGTTAAGCATCTGCCTTCAGCTCAGATCATGATCCCAGAGTCCCGGGATCGAGCCCCACATCAGGCTCCCTGCTTGGCGGGAAGCCTGCTTCTCCCTCTCTAGCTGTGTTTCTCTCTGTCAAATAAATAAATAAACTCTAGAAAAGAAAAGGAAAGGGGAGGGGAGGGGAGGAGAAAGGCCAGTTCTGTTTCATGTTCCTAAAAGTAATGGCTTTATGAGAAAGAGACCATGTAGTTCCTGGGGCCTAGTGCTTCAGGGAGTGTTTCTAGTGTGTGCTGCATGCAATCTGCTGTCGTGTTTTGGCTGCTCTATCCTTCAGACCAGTCATCTGCCAAGGCTCTACTTGCATGCAGTGGGCAGTGTGGTCCCTAGCCTGAATGTGGTGGGTTTTAACTAGGTATGTTCTGGCCTGCTTGTGAAATGAGGCCTGTCATCACTTCCACCAGAACTGAGGCCCTCTAGAATTCTGTTTGGAAGATGTGGTGTGGACAGGGTTTATGCTGGTCTTCTGGGGAAGGGGCCTCTGCTGTGCTGGGACTGAGGCAAGCCTGATTGAAAAGGGCAGTCCTTCCAGAGCACAGCAGGGGTGGGACTTGATGTAAGTAAGTTAGGCAGCCTGGGAAGCAGGCATGCTGCTTCCCAAACGGGCAGGTGGCTCTGTGTTTATGCTGAGGGGCAGGAGCGAAATGGCACTAGCCAGCTCCTTTGTTCTCGGTCTCTCTCTCTGAATGGTGCCTCTTATGGGCATTTCCTAAAAGAGCAAATAATCTGCCCACTCTGTGCCCCTGGTGCCCTTCAGATTGATTGCTTTGTCCGCAGGTTGTTTGCCTGCCTTCTCTCCTGGAGCAGCCCGGATGCCTTCATACTGGAGCGCAGCCAAGCCTGCCAATACTTTTAAAAAACTTCAGGATTGGGGCATCTGGCTGCTCAGTTGGTTAAGTGTCTGCCTTCAGCTCAGGTCATGATCCCAGAGTCCTGGAGTCAAGACCCATGTCATGCTCCCTGCTCATTGTGGGGTCTGCTTCTCCTTCTCCCTCTCCCTCTGCCTGCATTCTCCCTGCTTGGGCTTGCATGCTCTTCCTCTCTCTCGCTCTTTCTCTGTGTCAAATAAACAAATAAAATCCTAAAAAAAAAAAAGATTCTATTTGTTTATTTGACAGAGAGATAGAGCACAACTAGGCAGAGCAGCAGGCAGAGGGAGAGGGAGAAACAGGCTCTCTACTGAGCAGGGAGTGGATGCAGGGCTCAATCCCAGAACCCCGGGATCACAATCTGAGCCGAAGGCAGCTACTTAACTGACTGAGCCACCCAGGTGCCCCAATAAATAAAATCTTAAAAAAAAAAAAAAGCCAAAAAAGAAAAACATTCTTCTTGTGTGTTCCCCTGTATGCTCCCCCCCCCAACTCCCCTCTGCAGCACCATGTATCTGTACTTCTACCTTCTTCAGTGTGGCTTCTTCTCTTTCTTGTGGGGTTTGTTCTGTCAGTCTTCAGAATAATTTCTGGCATATTTAGGATGATTTGGTAGTTACCTAGTTGTGTTCATGGGATGAGGTGAGCCTAGGTTCCTTCTGCTCTGCCGCCATCATTGCCCCCTCTCCCAGGATCCTTTCTGTTGATGAAGGGACCAAAAAGCCCTCAAGTTCAGTCTCCCAAGGCTCCTGGGTCACCCTTTACCCACTCATTCCACTGACATTTTCAAGAATTTTATCAAAAACACAATCTAATACGGAGTTTTGCTCACTGCATTTATCAAGTAAAAATGTACTCGTTTCCTATTTGTAATTAATCAAAAACATATTTGACCAGTCCTGATCAGCATGAAGAGACTAGGGTGCTCTCTCAGAGTGGGTCTAATGCTGGCTCACATCCGGAAGGCCATGGGGGAAGGGTCCAGCCATGGATATGTAACCGGGACCCATGGGTACAACAGGACAGGCTTTCAAACAGATCAGGTTTGGCCACTCACCGCTGACAAAATACAAAGGCAGAGACATGGGTGGCAATGAAACAGGAAAGGAATTTGTTTCTGTGAGGCCAGCACTGGAAGACTGGGACCAGCGTCTCACAGACTGTCTCCAAAGTGCTGAACATACCTGTAGGTTTATGTAGGGAGGATGTGGGACGGAGGTCGGTGCGTAAGTGCAGGTGGGCAGTCATGGTCAGGTGGCTCACTGTCTTGGGATCAGTCATGGGCAAGGTCTTGCTGCCTCAGGGCAGTCTCCATTGCTTGAGGGGGTTGTTTTAGTTCCCATCCAGGCATATGCTTTGCCTGCAGGATCTTTTGCCTGAGTTAAGAGATTAGCTGGAAAAAAACTTCCATCAGTGAGAAAGTACAGACTGAGGTCAGAATGGAATAGTTGAAATCCTCTGTCAGACTTGTTGAAGCAACTCCCACCTCGAGACTACCTTCTCCTTGCTGTGTCCTCAGCCCCAGCCTGGGAACCATGGGCCTCTCTCTTATTTGCACCCCGTGGGGCAGAAGTCCGGGCAATGGGGCTGTAGCAAGAATGTGAAACTGGATGGGGAGATGTGTGTTCCCAGCCATGTGACCTCCCCAATCCTGAGTACCCTCCCCAGGGCTCCATTTCCCCATTGCCAGGGGAATGACTGCCAGGGAAGGGCCTGGGTGAGATAATCTCCAGGTTTCCCTCCAGACTCTGATCTTCTCTGATGCTAAACCCTGGGCTCAGGATAGTGGAGGTAAGAATGTGACAGAAACCCACAGCACAGCGGGTGATCAGAACTGCCCCAGCTGGTCCCACTAGGCCAGTCTGAGACACTGCTCCATGTAGGAATGAAAGATGACGCTGGGCCAGAGCAGGGCTGTGTGGTCACACCCAGATGGCCAGGTTGGACATGCTGGCGCACCCACACAGAGGCGCGCTCCTACACACACATGCTTGCGAAGAACATGCACACTTAAATGTGCATGTGCCCATTTATCTACACGTGCTTGTGTACACACACACACACACACACACACACACTCTGACTCATCCCAAGTGCTGTATGCTACACAGCATCACCAAGTTTGCAGAACTGCGCACTTCTCTGCCCTGGGTGACGAGCTACCGTTTCTTGGCATCTATCTGGGAGGCTGGGTCTGGGGCATCCTGCTGACCCCGATGTCAACGTCTCTGGGGAGGCTGAGCCCGCTGGTCTGCAGCCTGCTTTTCGAGAGCAGAAATCAGGCAAGGTCTACAGGCTATCCTCTGTAACTGCTGCGTGGGGTCTCCATGGCCTCTTCCCGTTTGCTAATGACTAATGAATCTTAGTTGTTCTCCCATATTTGCCACAGGATGACGGAGGCCAGCAAAATGGGTGCTTGCCCCGTTGATGGGTGGGAGAAAGGGAGGGAGGGAGTGGGGGAGGGTGGCTGGATAGACAGCGGGCTGATGAGAGGAGCTGACTCCATGTTGGCCCACTAGGGGGAGAACTTGGAGCATTCACATCTGTATCCCTTCATTTACCCTGCACCTCCTGGGCTTGAGAGAAGTTTCTGAAAAGGATGAATAGATACCCAACTAGATGAGGGAGATGAGGGACTGAAGAGACGCAGGAGGGAGGCAGGTGGAGAGGGGAGATGAATAAATCTAAACTAGCGGGGACAGGCCTAGGGGTAGCTTTTGTTTTTACATGGTAACTAAAAAGGGGCTGGGCTGACATTGTAGGGCCTGGAAAGAACATTACATTGTGGCCATGGCATTTCTTTTCCTTGCTATTTCCTCTTGTGATGAACTCTATCCCTGGTATGCTGTGACCCTGGGCAATCTCTCTCTGAGCCTCAGTTATCCCATCATTACGGTGGGCCTTCCTTTCCCTCACAGTGTCATCAAGAGATTCAAGTGAAATGTTGGAATAGGAGGGGTGCTTTGGAAAACAATCCTGTGTGCCTAATCGCAGGGATGACAGCCTCCATTAAAGCCGAAAGACCACGTGCTGGAGTGATTATGACTGAGGCTCCCAAGTCAGTTTACCTGAGTTCTCATCTGAGGTTTTCCCTTTACTAGCTGTGTGACCTCAAGCAAGTTCCTTAACTTCTCTGTGCCGTAGTTAGTTCATCTGTGAAGCAAGCATGATGGTAACAGTATCTCCTCATCGGTTTATGTTATGTGTGTTGACACAGGTGCTCAGCCCCCGGTCTCTGCTAGCTAAGGGAGACTATTAGAGTATGCACGCGACAGTCAGCCACTGGCCCACCGTGTTGATCTGACTCCAAAAGAAAAGAAAAAGAAGAGAATGTCTCAGTTAAAAGAGCTGTTTTATCTTTAATTTACCAGTTTCCCCAGTGCTGCCTTTTGTGTGCAGATGCCTTAGTTTCACTGTTACCATTTCATTGCGGTGTCATGACTCTGTTGCTTTGTAACTTATATCTTAGACATTCCGTTACTGTTCTTGAATAGGGAATACATCCACAAGGCACAACATTTGCCAGGCTGCCTTGACAGGCTCTGGCTGAGGTAGGTGGCATTCCAGGGTGCCCCCGTGCCTGCCTCTGAATACACCCAGTGCCCACTTTGGGCAGAAGCAAAGGATGGGGATTTGAGTGGGATCCCAAAAGCAGCAGGTTCACTCCCAGCCCTTGCTCTGGGGCCACCGGCCAGCCTGGCTGAGGAGGCTGCAGGGTCAGAGAGGCAGGTGCACAGGGACCAGGGGACAAGGAGAAAGAAGGAACAGGAAAACGAGGAAGCCAGGTTGGTATTAAAAAAGAAGACAGCAGACCCAAAATGGAGTCGTTTGTGCTAAGCTGAGACTTAATTTACAGTTTTGGCTCTCCTAGAAATGGAATCTTAAATCAGCCAGTCAGGAATTACCTGATCAGCACTAGAGGCTAATCTGCCTGATAGATACCTGTCATCTCCTAAAGGAAAGTGACCTTGCCACAACCAATTCACTTTTTGCTCATACAGCTTCCTTGTTTGCACTCCCTTCTGCCTATAGAAGTCCTCCGTTTTGTACAGCTCCTCAGAGCGCCTTTCTCTGCTAGATTGGAGGCTGCTCGATTCATGAATCATTGAAGAAAGCCAGTAAGAGGGGCACCTGACTGATTCAGTCTATTGAGCAAGCAGCTCTCAATTTGGGGGTCATGAGTTCAAGCCTAGCCTCACACTGGGTGTAGAGATTACTTGAGAAAAAAAGGAGGAAAGCCAGTAGGAGCTTTAGAGTGTTCTCAGTTGGGGGCACCTGGCTGGCTCAGTTGGAAAAGCATGTGACTCTTGATTTCATGGACTTTGATCTCACATTGAGTGTAGAGCTTTAAAAAAAAAACAAAAAATAAAAACAAAAACAACAACAACAAAAAACTGTGCTCAGTTGAATTTTGTTTAACAAAGAGGATAATTCCATGGATGCCAAAATTCTTAACAAGATCCTTGCTAATAGGATCCAACAATACATTAAAAAGATTATCCACCACAACCAGGTGGGAATTATCCCAGGGATGCAAGGGTGGTTCAACACTCAAAAATCAATCAACGTGATACAACAAATCAATAAGAGAAGAGAGAAGAACCACATGGTACTCTAATTGATGCAGAAAAGCATTTGACAAAATACAACAACCGTACCTGATTAAAACTCTTCAGAGTATAGGGATAGAGGGAACATTTCTCAACCTTATAAAATCTGTCTACGAAAAACCCAAAGTGAGTATCACTCTCAACGGGGAAAAACTGACAGCCTTCCCTCTGAGATCAGGAACAAGACCACTCTCGCCACTGTTGTTCAACATAATGTTAAAAGTCCTAGCAACAGCAGTCAGACAACAGAAAGAAATAAAAGGTATCCAGCTTGGCAAAGAAGAAGTCAAACTCTCTTCGCAGATGACATGATACTCTATGTGGAAAACCCAAAAGACTCTACCCCCAAACTACTAGAACTCATACAACAATTCAGTAATGTGGCAGGATACAAAATCAATGCACAGAAATCATTTGCGTTCTTATACACTAACAATGAAAATATAGAAAGGGAAATCAGAGAATCGATTCCATTTACTATAGCACCAAAAACCATAAGATACCTAGGAATAAACCTAACCAAAGAAGTCAAGGATATGGGGTGCCTGGGTGCCAACCTCAGTTGGTTGGGTGACTGCCTTCAGCTCAGGTCATGATCCCAGAGACCCGGGATCAAGCCCCACATCGGGCTCCCTGCTCCGCGGGAAGCCTGCTTCTCCCGCTCTCACTCCTCCTGCTTGTGTTCCCTCTCTCTCGCTGTGTTTCTCTCTGTCAAATAAATAAATAAAAAATCTTAAAAAAAAAAGTCAAGGATCTGTACTTGAGGAACTATAGAACACTCATGAAAGAAATTGAAGACAACACAAAAAGATGGAAGAGCATTCCATGCTCATGGATCGGAAGAATAAACATTGTTAAAGTGTCTACACTGCCCAGAGCAATCTATACTTTCAATGCCATCCCAATCAAAATTCCACCAACACTTTTCAAAGCGTTGGAACAAACAATCCTAAAATTTATATGGAACCAAAAAAGACCCCGAATTGCTAAGGAATTGTTGAAGAAGAAAAACAAAGCTGGGGGCATCAAGTTACCTGATTTCAGGCTTTATTACAAAGCTGTGATCACCAAGACAGCATGGTACTGGCACAAAAACAGACAAATAGAGCAATGGAACAGTGTAGATAGTCTAGATATGGACCCACAACACTATGGTCAAATCATCTTCAACAAAGCAGGAAAAAATATCCAGTGGAAAAAAGACAGTCTCTTCAATAAATGGTGCTGGGAAAATTGGACAGCTACGTATAGAAGAATGAAATTAGACCATTCTCTTATGCCACACACAAAGATAAACTCGAAATGGATGAAAGACCTCAACGTGAGGCAGGAATCCATCAAAATCCTGGAGGAAAACATAGGCAGTAACCTCTTTGACATCGGCCACAGCAACTTCTTTCAAGACACGTCTCCAAAGGCAAAGGAGACAAAAGAGAAAATAAACCTTTGGGACTTCATCAAAATAAAAAGCTTCTGCACAGCAAAGGAAACAGTCAACAAAACAAAGAGGCAACCCACAGAATGGGAGAGGATATTTGCAAATGACACTACAGACAAAGGGCTGATATCCAAGATCTATAAAGAAATACTCAAACTCAACATCCAAAAAGAAGATGAACACATCAAAAAATGGGCAAGAGACATGAAGAGGCACTTCTCCATAGAAGATATACAAATGGCTGGGGCGCCTGGGTGGCTCAGTTGGTTAGGCGACTGCCTTTGGCTCAGGTCATGATCCCCGAGACCCGGGATCAAGCCCCACATCGGGCTGCCTGCTCGGCAGGAAGCCTGCTTCTCCCTCTCTCACTCCCCCTGCTTGTGTTCCTTCTCTGGCTGGGTTTCTCTCTGTCAAATAAATAAAATCTTTAAAAAAAAAAAAAAAAAAGAAGAAGACATACAAATGGCTAACAGACACATGAAAAAAATGTTCTCATCACTAGCTATCAGGGAAATTCAAATCAAAACCACACTGAGATACCACTTTACACCAGTCAGAATGGCCAAAATTAACAAGACAGAAAACAACAAATGTTGGAGAGGCTGCGGAGAAAGGGGAGCCCTCTTACACTGTTGGTGGGAATGCAAGTTGGTGCAGCCGCTTTGGAAAACAGTGTGGAGATTCCTTAAAAAACTAAAAATAGAGCTACCCTATGACCCTGCAATTGCACTACTGCGCATTTACCCCAAAGATACAGATGTAGTGAAAAGAAGGGCCATAGGTACCCCAATGTTCATTGCAGCAATGGCCACAATCACCAAACTGGAAAAGAGTCAAGGTGCCCTTCAACAGATGAATGGATCAAAAAGATGTGGTCCATATATACAATGGAATACTATGCCTCCATCAGAAAGGATGAATACTCAACTTTTGTAGCAACATGGACTGGATTGGAAGAGATTATGCTGAGTGAAATAAGCCAAATAGAGAAAGTCAAGTATCACATGGTTTCACTTACTTGCGGTGCATGAGGGGTAACCTGGAGGACAGTGGGAGAAGGAAAGTAAATGGGAACTGGGGTAATCCAGGGAGAGAAACGAAACAACAGAGACTTTGGACTGAGAAACAAACTGAGGGTCTTGGAGGGAGGGGATGAGGGATGGGAAAGCCTGGTGGTGGGTACTGAGGGCACGTATTGCATGGAGCACTGGATGTGGTACATAAACAATGAATCTTGGAACACTGAAAATAAATAAATTTTAAAAATAAAAGTAAAACTGAAAAGAAATTTTTCAAAAACAGGAAAATTCCAACCTGAAAACAAGAATATCTAGAGATTAAATCATTTTTAAATCAGCTAAAATCTATGGCTGGGGCTTGTTGGGATTGAACTAGGTGTTTACCAATTGGAAAAGCTCCCAGGATCTCTTTTCTTTTTCTTTTCTTTTTTTCTTTTTTTATTTTTTTTTAAAGATTTTATTTATTTATTTGATAGGGAGAAACCCAGCCAGAGAAGGAACACAAGCAGGGGGAGTGAGAGAGGGAGAAGCAGGCTTCCCGCCGAGCAGGGAGCCCGACGTGGGACTCGATCCCGGGACTCCAGGATCATGACCTGAGCCGAAGGCAGTCGCTTAACCAACTCAGCCACCCAGTGCCCCTCTTTTCTTTTTAAATTGAGGTAAAATTGGTATATAACCTTATAATTCAACACTCATATGTGCAACAAAGTAATCACCACTAAAGTCTACTCACATCAATACATTTCCTAGCATGTATTATCAGCATGTAATTGAGTGCGTTTATCCATTTTGTTCCCCTACCCACTGCGTCTTCCTTCTGGTAACCACCAGTCTGTTCTCTGTATCTGTGAGCTTGTTTTCATTATGTTTTGTTTAGATTCCATACATAAATGAAATCTTACATATTTGTGTTTCTCAATCTGACTGACTTCGTTTAGCATAATACCTTCAAGATCCTTCCACGTTGTCACAAATGACAAGATTGCATTCTTTTTTATAGCTGAGTAATATCCCATTGTTTGTACGTATATATGTGTATAAATACCACATCTTTATTCACCCATAGATGGACATTTACGTTGTTTCCATGTCTTGGACATTATAAATAATGATGCAGTGAACATGGAGGTCAGATATCTTTCTGAGTTAGTGTTTTCATTTTCTTTGGATAAATACCCAGAAATGGAAAGGCTGGATCACTTTTGTTTTGTGTTTTGTTTGTTAAGGAATCTCCACACTGTTTCCCACAGTGGCTGTCCCAATTCACATTCCCACCACCAGGGCACGAAGATTCCATTTTCTCTACATCCTCTCCAACGCTTGTTGTTTCTTGTCTTTATAGTTATAGCCATTCTAACCAGTGCGAGGTGATAGCTCATTATGGTTTGTTTTTTGTTTTTTGTTTTTAAGATTTTATTTATTTGACAGAGAGAAACACAGCCAGAGAGGGAACACAGGCAGGGGGAGTGAGAGAGGGAGAGGCAGGCTTCCCGCCGAGCAGGGAGCCCGATGTGGGACTCGATTCCGGGTCTCGGGGATCATGACCTGAGCCGAAGGCAGTCGCTCAACCAACTGAGCCACCCAGGCGCCCCTCATTATGGTTTTGAATGGCAGTTCCCTAATAATTAGTGATGTTCAGCATTTTTGTGTGCCTGTTGGCCTGTGTGTAGGTCTTTGGAAAAATGTCTCTTCAGGTTCTCTGCCCATTTTTTTAATTGGGTTGGTTGGCTTTTTGTTGTTGAGTTGTGTGAGTTCTTTAAATATTTTAGATATGAATCCCCTATCAAGCATATGATTTGGAAAACATCTTGTCCCATTCAGTAAGTTGTCTTTTCATTGTGATGATGGTTCTTTTCTTCGCTTTGTGGAAGCTTTTTAGTCTGATATAGTCCCATTCATTTATTTCTGCTTTTGTTTCCCTTACTGCTTTTGGAGTCAGATCCACAAAAATGTCACTAAGACCGATGGCAAGGAGCTTACCACCAATGTTTTCTTCCAGGATATTGTATGGTTTCAGGTTTTACATGCAAATCTTTAATCCATTTTCTTTTAAAAAAATCTTCAATCCATTTTGAGTTCATTCTTGTATATGTTTTAAGACAGTGGACTATTTTCATTCTTTTGCATGTGACCATCGAGGTTTCCCAACACCATTTATTAAGTACACTGTCCTTTCTCTATTGTATGTTTTTGGCTCCTTTGTCATAAATTAATTGGCTAAGTGTGGGTTTAATTCTGGGTTCTCAGTGGTATTCCATTGATCTGCGCATGTGTTTTTATGTCAAACCAGACTGTTTTGGTTTCTATAGCTTTGTAATATAGTTTGAAATCAGGGAGCATGATTTCCTAACCTCCAGCTTTATTCTTTCTCAAGATTGCTTTGGCTATTCAGGATCTTTTGTGGTTCCAAACAAATTTTAAAATTATTTTAGTTCTGAACAATTCTGAACAATTCCCTTGGATTTTTGATTGGGATTGCATTGACTCTATAGATTGCTTTGGGACATTTTAACAATATTAATTCTTCCAACCCATGAGCACAGAATATTTTTCCATTTATTTGGGTCTTCAATTTCTTCTATCTTCCATTTTATAGCTTTCCTAGTACAGGTCTTTCATGTCCTTGGTTAAGTTTTTTCCTAGGTATTTGTCTTTTTGATGTAATTGTAAATGGGATTGTAATTGTAAATGGGATTGTTCTCTTATTTTTTCTAACAGATCATAATTAGTGTATAGAAAGGTTTTAGAGGTGCCTAGGTGGCTCAGTTATTAAGCATCTGCCTTCTGCTCAGGTCATGATCCCGAAGTCCTAGGATTGAGCCCTGCATCGGGCTAGCTACTCTGCAGGAAGCCTGCTTCTCCCTCTCTCACTTGCCCTGCTTGTGTTCCCTCTCTAGCTGTATTTCTCTCTGTCAAATGAATAAATAAGTAAAATCTTACCAAAAAAAAAATATTTCTGTATTTTGATTTTGCATACTGCAACTTTACTGAATTCATTTATTAGTGTGAACAGTTTTTTAGTGGAATCTTTTGCATTTTCTCCATATAGTATTATGTCATCTGCAAACAGTGACAGTTTTACTTCTTCCTTTCCAATTTGGATGCCTTTTATTGCTTCTTCTTGCCAGATTACTGTGGTTAGCACTTCTGATACTACGTTGAATAAAAGTGGCGAGAGTGGGCATCCTTGTCTTGTTCCTGATCATAGAGGAAGATCTCAGCTTTTCACCATTGAGTATGATGACAGGTGTGGCTTTGTCATGTATGGCTTTTATTATGTTTAGGCACTTTCCCTCCATATCCACCTTGTTGAGAGTTTTTCTTCTAAGTGGATGTTGAATTTCGTCAAATGTTTTTCTGTGTCCGTTGAGATGATCCTCTGGTTTTTACCCTTCCTTCTGTCAATGCGGTCTATCACCTTGACAGATTTACAGATGTTAAGCCACCTTGCCCCGAGGTCCTCAGAGCAGTCTTGGGAAAGAAGGAAGCTGCCATGGGAGGTCCGACCACAGACTGCTGGTGGAGAGTCAGCATGTAGGGTGTCTTAGTGGGAATACTTAGGCTCCATTAGATTCACAATCCACATGCCCCAGACCCAGCAAATCTTTCATTTCTACTCTACAGAAACACGTGCTGATGAGCACAGGGAGACAGTGGGAGGTTCCGTGTAGCACTAGAAGTTGGAAACATTATTAAGCATATCCATGGATGGAAGTCCGTATCCCATAGAAAAAGGCCTCAAAGGGACCGAAAGTGGATAATGGTAACTGGCCCTAGAAGGACAGTGGGCTTGGGCAGTTGAGGGGGGCCTTATGCAACAGGTTTTTTTCTTTAAACAAGGAGAATGTTTCTGGATATTTAGCTTGTTTGACCTAAATTAATATGTTTTTCTTATACTTGAAAAGAACCAAATTGATCTCGAAAGAGGAGGGACAAGAAGGAGAGAAAGCAGAGTGGTTTGGAGGTGAAGGAGGAGCCATGAGATGGGGAGAAAGACGGGCAGAGAGAATATTTAGGACTCCGGTGAAGGGTACACATGTAATCCGTCCTCCAGCTCCTCTTCCGGGCTGTCCAGCAAAGACTCAAACAGCTTTTTGATTCATTCTTGGATGTTGAGCTTTTCTTTCAAATGTAAAACAGAGATCACCCACAGGGCAGACTGGCATTATTTGGCAGATTTTCGTAGAGGACCTTCTGCGGTGGGGCCTGGACCAATAGGGGGCAGTAAGAGCTCCACAGTGACCTTGACTACGTTGAGATAAATCACTCAAGGAGCCAGAAACAAAGGGGTGTGGAAGCAGAGCGGAAGGAAGGAGCGTTGATTCTGTCTGAGAATTACGAAAGCCCCCCAGAGGCAGAGAAGTGGCCCTTGAGCCCTGACGCAGACGCAGGAGTGTTCCAGCGAGAAGGACTGGGGAAAATGCACCTCAGGCTGTGTGTGCTGGACTTTCTCCCAAGGTTCTAGGTTGTCGTCTGTGGGTTGGGAGAGTCTCAGAGAGTGTACTCATCTGGTGGCCAGTGCTTAAAGGTGCCCCCAGACCAAGAAGCCTCTGGGAGGCAGAGAGCAAACATCAGCTGAAACCCTGGGTCCCTCACCGAAAACAGTTGTCATCATGGGGCTCCAGGCGTGACGCCCTGAAAGGAATACAGCATCACATATGAATTGTGTGGAGCAAAAAAATATTACCTGATTCTCTAGTGAGGAAGAAACATAAGACAAATCCACACTGGGGGTCACTCTGCAGGGCAGCTGACTTTGTTCTTTCAGAAATGTCATTGTTGGGGTGCTTGGATGGCTCCGTCAGTTAAGCATCTGCCTCTCGGGGTCCTGGGATAGAGCCCTGCATCAGGCTCTCTGCTCAATGAGGAGTCTGCTTCTCCCTCTCCTTCTGTGCTCTCTCTCTCTCTCTCAAAAGATATATAAAAATCTTAGAAAAAAAAAAGAAAGAAAGAAAGAAAAGAAAAAAGGAAATGTCAGTGTCAGGAAAAACAAGGCCGGGTCTGGTCTGGAAAAGCAGAGAGAGAAGAGACGCGGCAGCCAGGCAAGGGTGTGAGCCTTGGTTGGGCCCGGAGCGGGGAGACACAGCTAAGGTGGACGTTGTTGGGACGCCTTGGGGGCGCCGGGTCATGGACCCACATTAGATAATAGCTCTCTTTCTTTTTTTTTCTTTTAGTGATGGAAATAAAAAGAACATTCACATGATTTTGTTTCCCTGGGGTGGGAGGATGCAGGGGAAGAGAATTCATTCTTTTACAAGGAGATTGCAGGTTTGGGCTCCGGTCTTGGCCCGGCCACTGCCTGCCTGTGACAACAGGAACCAGCTGTGCTCGGTGCCAGTCGAGCCTGTTTCAGCTGCGGGAACAGGGAACGGGTGGTGCCCACCTGGTGAGCTGGCGAGGGCCGGCGCATGCGCAGGAGAAGCCGCAGCCCAGGACTTACCGCGCTTCAGCTCCCTGGTCCCTCCAGAAGTCTGCACAGAGGCAGGCCTCAGGGGGCCCCCTTGGCCCTGTGTGGGGGAGGCAGACCAGGGGGGTGGCGTGCACCCCTTCGCTTCCCTCTGCCACCCCCAGCCTGGTTCTCAGCCGGCCCTGGAATAGGTGCTGTGTTCCCAGCCAGAGTTTCAACCGCAGGGAGCCTCCTGGAAACGTGGTTTAGATTCCCTTTGTTGGTTTCCAGCAAATTAAAATTTATCTCTCAGGGAGGAAATGAGGGGGTTGAGGGTTTTTTCCTTCTCCTTAATGGGTCCTGATGGAGGAAATGAATGCAGAGAGGGAACCAGAAATATGACCCGCCGCTTGCAGGCTTGGAAAGGTCTGGGGGCTCCCTGCGCCCTCACAGGAGGCAGCTGGGCGCAGCGTGTTTTATTGTATGATTAACCTTGACCCTTCTGGGTTCAAAGAGAGAGGTTAGTTGGAAATAAATCAATAGTCTGGTCTGGTCACTTCAAAGGCTTCAGAACCCGCTGGAAAATTCCATATTGTTTCAGTGTGTAAATTGAAATAGGGTGTGCGGTTCTTTTTGAAAGGCAGGGAGGGTTAGGCTTAAAATTGAAATTAATTGTGTATCCACTTCCTTTAATTAAGGAATCAGGAGGCTTTATTGTGTATCTTGTTGCAGTGGTGGGTGGGAAGGCCCTGTGAAAAACACTGAGTGACCTCTGTGTGGCCACTGGGCAGGGCTCTGGGACAAAAGACATCTGTCCAAGCTTAGGAATCACCCCCTCTCCAGCAGCGACCAGCCTTTTATTCGGACACATCTGGAAACTCTCCGACCCACCAAACCATCACCATCCTAATATATGGCATTTACTGAGTACTTACTATGGCCTGGGTGCCAAGGATTTTCCTGGGATATTTCTTTTCTGATCCTCACAACAACCCAGTTGGATTAAGTACCATTATTATCTGTGTTACAGATGGGGCAGTGGAGCTTCAGGGGGGCTAACTAGTCAGTCCAAAGCCACCGTGAGGTTTCCAGAGTCTGTTGCCGTGCCGTGGCTCAAAGAATGAACATCAGAGCCATGGAAGAGCAGCGGATCATCCAGTCTCCAGTCTCCATGCCGAAGCCTTCCGGAGAAACCAGCCCCAGCCGCATTTACCAGTCTCTCTCTTGGCCTTACATCCTGTTTACCTTTACCCTCTCTCTCTCCTTTCTCCACTGCACCCCTTTCCCTTCAGCTTTGCTTTCCTGCTCTCTGGCTTCCTTTCCACAAGCATGTGAGTGTTTAGAGCCTCTCCATGTCCGCTCTGGCTGGCTCACAAAGAGGTAAGATACTACGCTCGTCCTTAGGAAACTCGCCTCCTAAGTTCCCCAAGCGGGGAAAGCGGGCAGGCCCCTTGAGCAGATTTGCTGCAGAAGGAAGTAGTTCTGTATGAGAGGGCTAAGCAAGGTGCAGAGGAAGGGCAGAAGCAGAAGTGGGTCTAACCAGAGAGGATCAGGGAAGACACCGGAAGGAGGCAGTGTTTGAAGGGATCTGGAAACAAGGGACCTGTGGAGTGGGATCATTCTGGGCTAAAGACCATCTTGCAGAAAGGCCTGGATGCACCACTGTGCCTGGCACATACTGGCAAAGCCAGGGGCCCAACCTGAAGGATTAGAGTCCATGAAAGCAGCCGAGAATTAGGCTGTGTTCTGAATAATAATAATAATAACAATAACAACAGTAATAATAGCAAGTATGGTCCTGAGTGCTTTACCTAACTGACTTGTTTACTGCCCACAACCTGCTAGGCAGGTGCTGTCCTTACCCATGGTTCCTAGAGGAGGAAATTGTCCCAGAGGTTCACCCAGCTGGACAGAGCTGAGTGCAGATTACAAACCCAAACCTGTGCTCTGAGCCACTGGATTGCATTGCCTCTCGTGAGGGGGCCTTGAACGCCAGGCCAGAGGTCTTGTACTACCCAGGGAGGAATGGGAAACCACGGCAGGTTCCTCATCTAATCTGCATTTTTAGAATTTACTCAGCTTCCTCAACGCTCCTATTCCATGGTCTGACATCCCTGGGTCTCTCCTCAATGTTCAGGAAGAGAATCTTCATCTCAGCCAGTTTAGACCATTCCCTCTCCTTGCTACCACCAGGTTCCCCGGGCCCTTTCTCCTCAGCACCCAGACAGCACATCAGCACACAGCATGGGGGTGGGGAGGCGTGCCACCAGACGCCACCAGATTTAGTGACAGAGGCCTCTTCATTATCACTCAGGACTCCCCAGGGGCTCTTTCCTTCCCTGAAGAAGGTCCTGGCTATTTGACCGTCTTGCTGGTTCCTTTTCCTTCAGGAAGGCCACGTCAAGCTTTCCTCAGACACGGCAACTGTGCAAAAAGCATGTACTCTGGAAATCTAGTAACCATTTATTCACCTGTTGCTTGGGCATCTACTCAGTGCCCAGCCCCATGCCGTCCAGGGTAGCTTCCCGGCCGCTCCCCTGGGCCTCCAGCCTCAGCCCTTTCATCCTTCCTCTTCCAAGCCTTCCTTAATCCTGGGCTCCTAGGAACTGCATTTTCTTCTGTTCCCACAGCCTGTTGCTGTTACCACCCCAGGGAGTATTTGGATAGATTGTAGTAATTTTATTCACGCCCCTGCAGTCAGTTCACTGAGGGCCTGGCCCTCCTCCCTTGTGTGGGGCTGAGCCCATTTTAGCGGTGAGCTTCAGTCCGACCCTAGTCATCGTAGCTGTAATCCTCGCCAAATCCACTGGGTGGCAGCAAAACTCTCTGGCCTCAGCCGGTGACCAGAGCTCCCAGGCTGGGACGCTGCCAGGCACTCCCTCTGCCCCAGGGAGGCCCCGCCAGGTACGGAGGTCCCTTTAGCTTTAGCTTACTTTCTTCTTTACCTCATGCTTCGTCTTCCACTTGGGGTCGCCTTGCTGTGCTCACCTCAGTTTCTCTTCCTGTAACAATGGGATCACTTGAACACAAACTGTACACTTCCCTGTTACAAGCTCATTGAGTCCTTTCAGCCTTTTTTTTTTAAGTTTTAAATGTTATAATTTTTAACTTTTTTCGTTATTTAAAAAAAGATTATGTATTTATTTTAGAGAGAGAAAGAAAGCCAGGGGAGGGGCAGAAGGAGAGGGAGAGAATTTCTGGCTGACTCCCTGCTGAGTGCAGATAGTGTAGAGCCCCCTCGTGGGGCTTGATCTGAGGACCCTGAGATCATGATCTAAGCCGAAACCCCAGAGTCAGAAGCTCAAGGGACTGAGCCACTCAGGTGGCCCCGCCTACTTTTTTTTTTCCCCAGTAACGGCTTATCAAAATGTAATTCATACACCATACAACTAACCCATCACAGTGGCTGATTTAGTACTTCTTAGTATATTCGCAAGGCTGTGCAACCATCACCACAACCAAATTTAAAGCATCCTCATCACCCCAAAAAGAAACCTGTGCCCATTAGCCCTCACTCCGCATTTTCTCCTAAACCCCAGCCCTAGGCGGCCACTTGTCTCTATTTATTTGCCTATTCTGGGCATTTCCTACAAATGGAACCATACCATATGTGGTCTTTTGTGGCTGGCTTCTTTCACTTAGCGTCATGTTTTCCAGGTTCGTCCATTTTACTGCTAAGTAATATCCTGTCATATGGCTGTACCACATTTTGTTTTCCATTTATCAGCGGGTGGACATTTATTTGCACTTTTCATCACAGATCTTATAGCTGTGAAGATCGATGTACAAGTTTTTGTGTAAACTTTCGTGCTTTCATTTTTCTTGACTACATACTAAGGAATGGAACCACTGGGTCATCTAGTCACTATACGTCCAGGCTTTTGAGGAAGGAGCACTGCTTTTCACGACGGCTGCACCATTTTACCTTCCCATGGGCAGTGTGTGAAGGTTTGGAGTTCACCACGTCCTCGGCACTCTTGACAGTATGTAACTTTTTTATTCTAGCTATCCTAGGGAGCAGTGTGGTATCGCATTGGGTTTTACTTCTTATTTATTTATGTGCTATTGGCCATTTGCATATGTTCTTTGCAAAAATGTGTGTTCCGATCCTTTGTCCTTTTTTTAATTTTTACTTTTTTATATATTAAGTAAACTCTACACCCAATGTTGGGCTCACACTCATGACCCCAAGATCAAGAATTGCGTGCTCTACCAACTAAGCAAGCCAGGCGCCCCACTTTTGCCCTTTTTTAAAAAAGATTTTATTTATTCATTTGGCAGAGAGATCACAAGCAGGCAGAGAGGCAAGCAGAGAAAGAAGGGGAAGCAGGCTCCCTGCCGAGCAGAGAGCCTGATGGGGGACTCAATCCCAGGACCCTGAGATCATGACCTGACCCGAAGGCAGAGGGTTAACCCTCTGAGCCACCCAGGTGCCCTTGCCCATTTTTAAATTGGGTTACCTGTCTTTTTATCAGTGGGTTATTTTATTGAGTTATGAGTTCTTTGTATATCCTAGATTCAAATCGCTTATCAGAGATACGACTTGCGAATATTTTCTCCCATCCTGCGCTTCCTTATGTGGGTGCTTTCTCGGTGGTGTCTATGAAGCACAAAGTCTTTAATGTTGATGGCGCTCCGTGTATCCGTTTCTCCTTTTCTTGATCGTACCTGTAGTGTTATGTCCATTTTTGCCTAATCCAAGGTTACAGATACGTACATCTATGTTTTCTTCTATGTGTTAGCTTTTGCATTTAGGCGTTTGCTTCATTTTAATTTTTTTTAACATGGTGTAAGGAAGGGATTCAAATTCATTCTTTTTAATGTGAATATCCACTTTTCCATTTGTTGAAAGGGCTCTTCTTCCCCATGGATGGTTTTGACATCCTTGCCAAAAATCAATTTATATGTGAGGGTTTGTTTTTTTTAAGATTTTATTTATTTACTTGATAGAGAGAGAGAGAGCGATCACAAGTAGGCAGAGAGGCAGGCAGAGAGAGGAGGAAGCAGGCTCCCTGCCGAGCAGAGAGCCCGATGTGGGCCTCCAGGACCCTGAGATCATGACCTGAGCCGAAGGCAGAGGCTTAACCCACTGAGCCACCCAGGCGCCCTATGTGAGGGTTTATTCCTGGGCTCTCAATTCTATCCTGTTGGTCTATTTGTCTTTCCTTACGTTAGTACCCCACTGTGTTCATTACTCTAGCTTTGTAGTAAGCTTTGAAATCAGGAACTGAGTCTTCCAACTTTGTTCTTCTTTGTTCCTTGTATTTCCATATGAATTTTTAGGTCTAGCTTATCAGTTTCTATAAAGAAGCCAGCTGAGTCAACAGCCCTTTGAGGTAGGGGGTATTATCCCGATTTTGCAGATGAGAAAACTGAGGCCTAAAGAAGTTAAAGTCGACTCCTTATAGTTGCAATACTAGGAAATGGCTGAGCCCAGGGCTGAGACTTCCTCCCTCAGATGCCGCCTGGGCCAGACCCCCACCTCAGCTGCGGTGGTTGCCATGCTTCCCGGTAGGAGGTAGAGCTCATCATTCTCAACAACAGAGCATGAGCCCTGGGCTAGCTCCCAGGTGGCAAAAGGCTGAACGTTTCTGGCCGGTGAGCCACCAGATGGAGTTAGAGAAGGTCCTCCGTAAGGTGGCACGTGAGCAGAACATGGCAGAGAAATCACTCCTCGTCCTGGGGCTCCAGTTGTCCCCACCCTAGCCTCAGCTCAGTAACTGGGGGGGCGGGGCTTAGTCACGGGGGCGCGGGGCTTAGTCAGGGGAGAGCTGACCCCAAGCTTCCAGGCACAAAACTCCCCTTTCGTTTAACTCAAGATGGTGCCATACTAGCCAGGGACTGACCGAAGAATTTGTTCTTTGTAGCTTCCCGACAGTGTCCCCAGCATTCCAGTTAGATGTCCTGTTCCTGCTTGCCTTCCTTCAGCAGTTCCCAAGTGGGTCCTGGGTATACAAATTTTATCATGAGGAGCCACATCAAGGGCCAGGAAGTAATTTCAGGGACCTGCACAGCTCAGGATGTGATAGGCTGTGGGCATTTTGGAGTGAGGGCCAGGTCCCGAAGCTGCAGTGTGGCCATGGTGCATGGCACAGGGCGACCGTCTGTGTCCTTGGGAGATCCCCGTACAGGGTACATCCCTCTTGAACCCAAGGAGCAAGGTCTTCCCCTCCCGGGTCAACACGGCTCCCTTGGGCCTTTTCCCCACCTTTGCTCGCCTCTCCCCTTCCTGTCCCAGGTGGCCCCAAGAGAACCAGGGAAGCAACAGAGTTCCCAGGTCAGACCCTATAAACCTTTGTGAGAAGGGTGTGGGTCCAGGTCTCTCCCTCTGTGCTCGTGACCTGAACCAGCTTTGGTCGCTCCCACTCCTTTATTTCCTGTTTCCAGTCCAGATCCCCCTTCCTCATCGTGAGCAAAGCCCCCCCGCCCCCCCACCCTCCTCTCCCTCTCCTGTCCCTCTAGGCTCTAGAGCACAGTCCAGTTTTGAGGGTCTGACTGGGTTGAGTGGAAAGGGTTCCCGGCAGGGTGTGGCCATCCTGGGTCCCAGCTCTGGACCTCCCTCTAACTTCCCTGTCCCCTTGAAACACTCCTGCCCCACATCTGTCTCATGAGAGAGACTGGTCCCTTGCAGTGCTGCCGTCCTGGGCTCTACCAACCCAGGCTAGTGGGGCTCTCAGGCCTGCCCCAGCCTCCTTGGCCTCCTTACCCCTCACTGCCCGAGAAGAGAGAGCAGGTGGTGGTGTTCACAGGGGCCTGTCCCCCCTCCCTGTGGCCTCAGGACTGAACACCAGGATCCCTCTTCACTAGTGTAGGGATGTGACCCATAAACAGCTTATGTGGGAGTCGGCAGCACCCCCGTCCTCCTGCAGGCCCAATGCCCCTTCTGGCTGGGTCCTCTTGGGGATGGCTTCTTGCTCACCCAGCCCCCTGCTCCCACGTGTTCTCTACCTGTCCCCTGAAGGAGTCCTGTGATAGTATTAGAATGTGTCCATAGTGTTGATTCGACTCCCATCAGATAGGGCTGGCCGTAGTGACTAGCTTCTAATGAATGGACTGTGGCAGAAGTGACACCACGTGATGTCCACAGTTAGATTTGAAATGATGATGCAGCCTCGGCCTGGCTCTCTCTAGTGACCTGTCGTGGGACCCCGGCCACCATGCTTTGAGGAAGCCCAGGCCACTTGGAGAGGCCATGTGGGGATGTGGGGGCCCGCAGCCAGCATCAGCCACGGGACCTGATTCCAGCCCCAGACTTCAAACCACTGCCATGATGCCCAGTAAAGCAGCCAACTGTCCTGCTGGGCCCCGCCCAGACTGCAAATGCCAGGCCAAGATAGATGCTAGATCAAGCCACAAAGCTGTGGGGTGGCCTGTGACAGATTATTAGGCAGTTGGAGCCGGTTGTAAGCCCAGTTCATGGCTGCTTCCTGCCCCAAGACTGTGTGTGTATGGGGGCCGGTGTCTTCAGCCTGAGGCCATGGGACTATTTGAGATCAGGAGCCGGGTTCCAGCCAGGCACCCTGCACTCCCCCCACCCCAGCTTTGACACCTGTTTCTGTTAATCTTCCTAATTGGAACCCTGCTTCCCTTTACCTTAGCTTTGGAACAGGTCCTGCCTGTATTTGCATGTGATTTGCATGAATTTGCATACATCTGCATGGGTCATACAAGGTGGTTTCTAAATGTTTCCAGATGCCTCCCTGGGGGAGGTAGTCTTGGACTCTCGGAGGGGTTAGGGATACTGGGGGTTCACCTGGTCTGCTCCTATCCCTGCAGGATCTACTTAACCAGATGACAAACCCCCCACCTTCTCAGGCTTGATGGTTGGTGTTGTTGAAGAATTCCTGTGTTACAAAGTTCTGCGTAAAGAAAGGTAAGGTATTATGTCAGTATTGGGCTTGGCTCTTTTGGGAAAATCAGGGCAAGTCACCCACTTCCTCGGAGACTCGGGACAGGAACCGTGCGTGCTCAGTCTCCCCGGAGACTCGGGACGGGAACCGTGCGTGCTCAGTCTTCTCTTCCTCAGTTTAGCATCCACACACTATCACTATTTCTGGCCTGGTCTGCAAGCCTCTTCTAGAAGTGCTAGGCCAGGGGCTTTCAAATGTTCTTTTAGGAGCAGAACCCTGTTTCTCTCTCACAACCCTGAGGTCAGGACCTAAGCCAAAAATCAAGAGTTGGACGCCCAACTGACTGAGCCACCCAGGTGCCCCCAGAACCCTGTTTTCAGATGACATCTCAATGAAAAGCCCAACATATAAAACAGTTCAAAGTGGAGCTGCTCTCACTGAGTGTGGGCAGGGAGAGTGGAACCCCCCTGGAGAGAGGTTCACCCCCAGACCCCTTGCCATAGGTGGAGAAGCCCAGTTTGCAAGCAACTGTCCTGGTTTGCTCCTTACAAAACGTTCTTCTGGGTATGAGCCCAGCTCTCTAGATCTGCAGAGCTTCCCAGGTGAGCCTTGACTCCCCATTTCCACAGTAGAGGCCACACTGACATTCTAAGCAGTTGCATTGCACCATTGCCTTTTACTAGGCTTGAGGCCCACTGAGACCTCCAGATCTTTGTCAGCACAACCACATTTAAGCCACGTCTCTCTTGGCCTCTTCTAAGCTTTGGCAGCTCCAGACACCTGGCTTCAGGAGCCTGGACTGAGGAGCAGACAGGGAGTAATGGAGAGGCCTGGGCAGGAATTAATAGCTGTATGCCCTGGAAAGGGTCCCCATAGCCAGATCTCGTTCCTCAGTTGTAGACTGAAGATGAAAGTAGTCCCTCCTGGCAGACGATGCATGTATGGGAGGGACTGGTCTCAGATTCCTCACTGCCAGCTTAAGGAGGTACAGAGCTACGGGCCGAGTACAGACCCTGGAGCCCGGTGGCCTGGTCCGGACACAGTCTCTGGTCCTGCTGTAACGGGCTGTGGGAGAGTTTAGACAGTCCCTCATGTCTCTTACCCTTTCTCAGTTTCATCATCTGCAAAATGAGGTGACGAGAACTAGACTGTCTTCCTCCTGGAAAGGTTGCGAGGACCCAGGGAACCTCCCTCCTGGGGGGCGGGGGCAGTATGCGTGATGCCTCCGAGTGTGGTGCACAGGGGGCTGCCGTTACTCTGGGCTCGGGCCCTGGGAGGGTCAGCCTGGCCCACCGTCGGCCACCCTAATCCCGCCCTCCCCTCCATCCCCAGGACCTGGCCCAGCCACCAGAAAACTCAAGGTTCACTTTGGCAACAGGACTTTTATTCGGTCAAAATGAGTAGAGTGTGACAAAGGTCAGGTCAAGTCAGGGGGGTGGTTCCTCATCCCGCTCCAACCCAGACCACTCTTCCCAGCGAGAGGGGTGTCCAGGATGCTGGGGTGCCAAGGCGCCAGTGCAGGGACAGTGGGGGCACTGTGTGGGAGTTCCGAGGGCCTCTGGCGCAGGCCCAGCATCCGGGCGAAGGGGCAGACTGCCCTTTCCCAAGTCCACATGGACACGACTCCAGTCTTGTAGGAAAACACCACAAATTCTACCTTTTTCATCTAATTAACTAAAATTGGGGGGTCCCTAGAGGGTTCGGGGTCCGGGACTTTATGGTCTAATCTCATATTTAAGGAATACACATCTTTTTTTCTCCTTTTTAAGTTTTCCTTCTATTTAAAAAAATGAGTTAACCAAAAATAGGGTTTTTTTTCCTTCCTACTTTAAGTATTTCAAAAAACAACCACAATAGAAAAAAACAAGCAGTCACAAGAACATAAATCTTTAAACACACCTTGTACAAAAATATCTTCCAGCCACATCCGCTGACAGTGGTCACTCCAGGGTCCAGGAGTTGGGTGAGGCCGGCTGTGTCCCACAGTCTGGAAGGCTGGGCCACATGTGCCTGGGAACCTCCGAACAAGCACCCGCACACAGCGGTCGCACACACAGAACATTCCAGGGCCCAGACTGCTCCAGGGGCTCTGAGGCCGGGTGGGATCGGAGACCGGCTTCGGGGCAACACCCTACCCTCCTAAGGCCCGGGCAGGGCTCGGGTTGTGGGGATCCCAGTCACGGGCCAGTTGGCTTCGAGGGTCGCAACTGGAGTGGGCAGAGGAGACAGGGGAATGGTGTGTGGAGCGATAGAGACTTCAAGGAACACATTTTCCTCATATTTGGCTTTTTTTTTTTCTTTTCACATTTTCTTTGACTAATTCCATCTTTATTTCTGCAGGTCCTGAGAGGCCCACCGTCGGTGAGTGACTTAGCCTCTGGCCTCCTCTCTAGGGGAGCGGTAGACTGGCTGCGGGCAGGAAGAGGAGCCAGGAGGAGGGTCCAGTGATTCAACACAGGCCCGGAGAGCCAGCGAGCCTTGAGGTAGATGTTTTCTTTCACACCTGGAAATGGGGAAGTGCTCTTTTTTTCCTTTTTTTTTTTTTTTCTTTTTTTTCTTTTTTTCTTTTTTTTAAACTCTGGACAATAATCTGGGGAAGGAGAAGGGGGTGCCCCTCCAGGGGCTTGAGGTAGGAGTGCATTTGGGGCTCTGTGGGTGGGGGTGCTGAGGCCATGGCCCAACTCCCCCGAGAACATTCATTCCGGCTGAGGTAGGTACTGAGAGCCAAAGAGCAAAAATCCATCCTGAGAACACACGGTCGGTGGGGGGTGACAGTACCCGGGGCCCAGCCATGGCAGGGGTGTATTGCTGGAGTCTAATTCACCTTCCTCTCTTTTTTTTTCTTTTCTTAAAGGAAAACATTAGTTCGGTTCCATGTCATGTGGCCACCAGGCAGAGGTGGGGGAGGGGGAAATTAGTCCAAGGGAAAGCTCTTACAGGAACCCCTCCATGTCCTAGGGGGGTCCTTGCTGAGGCTACTTTTGGTCTTGACCACCTGAGGGTCAGAAGTGCTGGGAAACCCCCATCCGAGTCCCACACGACAGGAGAAATCTTGCCTTTGACCTGAGAATGGGGGGGTACCCCTCCAGAGCCTGCCAGACGCTGGCTACGGTCCTGAGCGAGCGGGCTGGGCAGCTGGTGCCACAGGAGGCTGGGCAGGCTGTCCTTCACTGAGGAGGCCAGGGCCCCTGTCCCGGGGTGGCAGGGCAGCTGCAGGGCCTGCGCTGGGGGCCGTGGCTTCTGCCACCATCTCCTCCAGAAGGCTGAATCCCTCAAGCGGCAGCACAAACTGGGTCTCCTCACACAGGGCAGGGTCCCCCGGATCCTGCTGGGGAAAGGGCCAGTCCCACTGGCATCAGCATGGAAGTCAGAGCCCACGAGCCCCCAGCCAGGGGGTCAGGCCCTGGCCCCAATCCCGCTCGGGACTCCAGGCCACCCTGCCTGGTTCAGGTGCTCAGAGGGCGGCCCCAGCTTCCGAGCACTGTGAAGGCAGGGCAGGACTGGGAGGTGGTCTGAGCCTGAGGCAGGAGGCCTGCTGGGGTGGGGGCACTCACCGTGGCTCTGGGGGCCGGCCGCCCTGCTGCCCCAGCTGAGGGGAAGAGCTGTTCCAGTTCTTTCACAGCCACGTGCTGCTTTCCTCGGCCCACCTGGCCCCGCTCTCCCCGGCCCGTCCCGTTCAGGGCCAGGATGGTAGGGTCCCTTGGGCTCCGGGGGCCCTGAGGAGGGGAGAGCTGGTTTTCTACATCCTTACACAAGAGGACCCTAAGGGGTGAGCCAAAAATTAGGGGGGGGGGGAGCAAAAACAGAAGGCTGGACACACTGAGCCCTGACTCTGCTTTCCCCTCCGCCAACCCCTCCTCCAGGCCACCCCCACCCTCCTGCACGGGACCCACCTGCCCCTTTGGCCGAACAGGAGGAAGAGGACGCAGAAGATGATGCAGGTGACCCCGATGTGGATGCCAATGACAATGCCTGTGGTGGACGTCTGGTTGGTGGGCTCCTCCTTCCGACAGTCGCAAGGTGGGCTCAGGGCTAGGACCAGGGGAAGGGGGGAGCTGTGGCTCTCCCAACCTGAAGCCCCTCCAGACACCCGGCCTCTGGGGCTCCTCCTTCCTCAGCTGTACCCGTCTCCATGTCTACATCCCCTTTGCCCTTGGGATCCCAGCCCAACTTTTTTGGTTCTCTTTACAAGTTACCAAATACTAAAATACTGGAAATAAAACTTTTACATGGAGAATTTCATCCTTACCACAGCTTTATGAAGTAGGTATTATTACCCCTGTTTTAGAGAGGAGAAAACTGGGGCTCAGAGAGGTTAAGTAACTTGCCCATGGTCACACAGCTAGAACGTCATACCCCCAAACCTCAAACTCAGCTCTAGGCCCATGTTCTCAAGGGATCCATGTGGTGTTAAACTCTCCCACCACCTTCCCTGTGTCCTTGTCCCCCCCACCCCCACCAGCTCCTGGCCTTCCTTCCTGAGCACCAGTTTTAAGCCCAGAAACCCCTCCCCAACCTACCTGTCCTCTCAGATGCTCCCCTCAAGGACACAAAGCGGACTGTGGCATTGCCCTCCCCGTGCTGGTTGTAGGCAAGCAACTTCACCTCATACACTGCGGTGGGGTCTGAGGGAAAGGCAGTGCTGAGCTGAGTGACCTCCCCAGCCCCAGTGGCGGCTCTGTTGCAGCTGGGAGAGGTGAAGCCCCACACCCCACTCCCCAAGCGCAGGCTGCCTCACCGAGGTGGCTGAGGTTGTAGGAGGAGACGGTTGCAGGAAGGAGGATGGGGCCAGTGAAGGAGGCCCTGCTCGCCGGACGGTGAAACAGCTTGAAGCCGCCCTCGTGCTGGGCCAGCGGAGGCCAGGGCTCCCACAGCAGCTGCAGGGACGAGCTGCCCAGGACCCGCACGGAGAGTGGGGGCGGGGCTGGGGCTGCGGGCGGGCACAGGAGGTGGGATGTGAGGGGGCGGGCCACCATCCACCTGGGACCCTGGCCTCCCTGCCCCAGGGCCTCTGCTTGCACAAAGACACCTTTACATGAATTGGAAAAGGACGCTGCTTCCTCAAGTAGACCCAGACCCCACTCGGCCTCGGGACTGGATGCCCACTGGTGTAGTGTGGTGAGCAAGCTTGCATCGGGCTTCGCTCTGATTCCCGGGACTATCTGTGTGCACTGCACCCAGGCCTCACCTTCACCCAGGGTGCTGGTCAGCACGGGGGCAGAGGCGGAGCTGGCCCCCCGCGGCGTGTAGGCCTTGATGTGGAAGCTGTAGGCAGTGGAGGGTTCAAGGTCGCTCACCAGGTGCTGAAAAGTGCTCTTGCTGACTGCCTCCTGGTACTCCAGCTCTGGAGGGTCTGGGGAGGTGAAGGGTAGGGCAGCGTGAGCCCCACGAGGGAGTTCTGGCAGCACTGGCGAAATGAGGGCATCAAGGGTGCAGGGGGGAAAAGGGAGGGAAGGGATGATGAACAGGACCTAAAAAGAAGGGGTTACGGAGGCCCCGCTCACCAGCAGCCTTCCTGATGTGCAGGACATAGCCAATAATCTCCTTGGTGTTGACTAGGGGTTCCTTCCAGGACACGCGGACCTCAGTGGATGACACGGAGACCGCCTGCACGTTGAGGGGTGGCCCAGGCAGCCCCTCAGCCCACAGCACGGTCAGCCTGGCACTGGCCTGGGAAGAGCCAGCACTGTTCTCGGCCACACACTGGTAGATGGCCTCGTCTTCTGGACCGATTCCAGAAATTGTCAGGGTACTGCAGGGGGAGGGAGAGCCTTAGATCCCTTCCTCCTCCCAGAGTATCCCTGAAATTTGGCCCGATCACCCCATATGAGAGATGGAAAAACTGAGCCCCTTCAAAAGGCGAATGACTTATCTGACATCTCTCTGTAAGTCAGGAGCAGACCTTGAACTCAAACCCAAGCCTCTGGCTCCAATTCAGTGCTCTTTCCTGGCAGGAGGGGCACAGCCCGCTCAGGCCTTTCATCCAGGCCCCCTTCCCCACATCTTCCCTCATTCTCACACCGCACACATACCTGTTGTTATTCTTGAGCCTGACATGGCCGCCTGGCCCCAGCACTTGTCCGTTCTTCAACCATGTGACATGAGGGGGCGGCTCCCCCTGTGCCTGGCAGGTGAACATGGCTGTGGTCCCGGCTGGCCTGGAGATGGACTGGGGGTGCTGGACGAACTCGGCTGGGGCTGGGGTCGGGGGCAGAAAGAAGCAGGGGCAGCAGCGAGGGGAGGTGGACAGGGACAGGACAGCTGTGAGTGAAGGGATGGCGATAGGGTGGGCTCAGAATGCACAAGGTTGCCCCCCCCCCCCCCCGTGGAGAATTCTCCAGGTGGGGCCCAGGATGCAGGAGAAGACAAGCCCCACCTCACTGGACCCACACAGGCAGACCCAGGAGAGAACTCCACTTTAATGACTACTTAAAAGACTGACATTTGTATCTGAAAACAATCAAGCTGAGCTCCCTGTTCAGGAAATTGTTAAATAAATGTGCTAATAGGTTTGGCTGCACCTCGAAGGTGGTAAGGAGGGGGAGATAGATGAGCCCACAGTAGCAGGTCCCCTCGCCCCTACATGCTGTTCCTCCCTCCTCCAATCCCAGGCCTCCAGCTTCCATTAACGCCTGAGAAATGAAATGCTCCATCACTCTCATTTGGACAGATTAACGGCACATGGAATACTAAACAAACAGGCATTTAAATTCCTAATTCCCCTATCTCCCACCCCCTCCCCAGCTCTCTGGGAGGGAGCCACCCCAGAAAGCCCCAGAGAGTGGGAGCCCAGCCCAGTTCATGGGGGCAGTTGAGCCCCAGCGCAGGAGGATGGACAGACGGACCTGCCCAGCTTCAGAAGCCAGGCTGACACCCCCTCCTCCCACCCCGTGCCCCGCTCTTTGCATTGGAGACCAGCCATGCACATGGATGTGCACTTGGTCGGAGCTGGGCTGTGAGTGCGGGAATGGCAAACACCTGGGAGCAGCCCAGCAGGTGAGCGTTGCAGGTGCCACCGCATGGGGAAGAGGGACACGTGCGAAGAACACACAGGGGTGCAGGAAGCAGGCAGTAAATGGGAATGACTGGGGAGGGAGGGGTGGAGGGATGGCAAGGGCACCCAGAGGAGAACAGAGGGCCAATAACGGAGATGTGCATTCCGATTCTCGGCACACGCCTCCCTGGGGGAGAGGTGGGAGCTGCCTTCTGGCCTGGAGAGGAGCTGGGGCCAGGGTTGGGAGGAGTCCAGGGCCCTGAGCTTAGGCCGGAGTGGATGGTGAAGCAAGGAACGAGGGGGCCCAGAGGAGAGGGCTGTGGGGCCAGGGAGCACCGTACCTTGCACCACCAGCCGGCCCTGCGCTGTTCTCCTCACCCGGGTGCCGGGCCTATTGGCCGCGCAGACATAGATGCCGGAGTGCTGGACCGTCACATCTGAGATGATGAGATTTCCAGTGCCCAGCACCTGGATGCCCTCCACCCCAATAGGGCGGCCATCTGAGGAGGGGGGGAGTAGAGTGTGGAAGTGAGGAATGGTCCAGATTGTTCAACATTCCACCTGTGTTCCAGCGAACATCAGTCTTCCCCTCTGTACCCTTCCTCCCAAGCATCAGGGCATTGTGGAAGAAGCTGGAGCAGTCCTGAAAATTTCCCTAGCAGCAGAGACCTGGGCTCTAATTCTGGCATTTTCTCCAATTCACTGGCACCCTTCAGGTCCCTTCCCTCAGGGAAGTAAGGGGTTTGCATTAGATGGGCGTTTCCGAGCCTGGTTTGTCCCTCTTGAAAACAGTTCCATGCCCAAATTTTCATTCCACTTGTGGACTGTCACACTGCCCTTTAATGTAAAGGCTCTGAGAAGTCCTGCAGCAAAAGGACCTGGTTAAATCTGCTTCCTGAAATTGTTAGACGTTAACAGCACCAAGCCATTGCAGATTACGCTTTGGGAAATGTTGGACCAGATGGTCCTTGCTGTGCCTATGGGCTCCTCCTAATGGTGAGGCCACTCTTTCCAGCCTCTCCCAGGGACTGGGCCCTCCTCCCACCCCAGGATCAGATTAGCACAGTCAGAATGCAAGGAGACAGCTCCCCATTCAGTGGCTGAAGTGGTGAAATCTACTCCATTATCCTGCGTGCCGCCCCTCCTTCCCTGATCACTCAGCTGCTACAATGTGGCACAGTGTCCTCGTGAATGAGACCCCACCCTATCCCCTCAGACTCTCCTTCCCCTAGTGGCCTTTCTGCTCAGACAATGTGGGCCCATCTGCACCCTTTCATTTCTCTCCCTCAGCTGCCTAGGGATTTAGGCTGGGGATTTAGGGGGCCAGGCTAGAGCCTGGGGGGCCCAGAGACAGGGTGTGACAACTGGCTGCGATTTTGAGGGGTTTGGAGTTGCACTGCTGGGGTGCATAGCCAGGGTGTCGAGGGCAAGGAACACGCAGGAGGGAAAGGGAGCTGAGGGAAGGAGAGCCGCTGAGGGTTTCTGGAGAGCCCGATGCCAGCAAGGCAGGACTGCCCTGACTGGAAGAGGTAACCCAGGGAGCTAAGCCATCCACGCAGGGGGAGGGAGAATGTAGTGGGCCGGCCGGCCTCCCCAGCCCTGCCAAGCAGAGGGAACCTTACCCCTCCATAAGGCCCCAGAGAGCATGGACCCCCATGAAGAACAAACAGGATTCAAAGTGCCCCCTCACAGCTGGGCGATGAGACCACCCTCCCAGGGGGTGAGGCAGGGGTGAGAGAGGCAGGGGCTGTAGGATGAGGCTCACCCAGGCGGCTCCAGGACACAATGGGGCGCGGGTTGCCCGTGGCGACACACTCAAGCACGGCGGTCTGGTGCACAGTCAGGGTGAGGTTCTCAGGCCCCACGAGAATCGTTGGCTCCTTGTAGGCCCCGGAGCCCGAGTCTGGCAGGGAGAGGCCATGTTTTTTCACTTCAGCTGTGACCCTTCCCACCTCATCCCGCCCACAGTCCAGGACATGGGGAGTGGGGAACAAGATCCAGCCCGGGGAACAAGATCCAGCCCAGAAACCAAGTCCTCTGCGGGGCAGAGGAGTCCAGGGCCTTCCATACCATTCTGTGGGCCCTGTGGGGCCCTCTAGCAATGGGAGAGTCCTGGGCTGAGCGGAGGATGGGCTTCCCCAGGGAGAGCTGAGCCAGAGAGTGGGCTGCGCTCCTGAACCCCAAGGAGCCAGTGCCATGTGCTGAGAAGGTCCCTGCATGCGTTGGCAGACAGGTCTCCAGGGCTCAGCTGAATGGGCCTGATCCGAGGGTCGGAAGTCAGGGGGCCGGTGAGGGGCAGAACCAGTGAGTGCAGAAGACCCCCACCTGACACGGTGAGCCTGGCTCCGTGGCTGACCCGGACGCTGGCGATGTTGGAGGCCACACAGTGGAAGACACCGCTGTCCTCAGCCCGAAGTCCTGTGATCTGCAGGACCCCCTTGGGCAGCAGTGTGTACCTGTTTTGGGGTGGGGGGCACAGCTGACCACCGGCCCAACCATGGGCACCATCAGTCACAGGGACACTGACATCACAGCCACAGCCCGGTCCCTGGGCGCTTTCCCAAAGTCACCACCATCCTCACAGACACACTGGGACTCCCGCCATCCAGCCTTGACAACAATCACGCACCCTCCTCACGGATCAGTCCGCCAGCTCCGAATCTGGGTCCTGCTGGCCACACAGACACTTGATCTCAACACGGTTGCAGAAGCGCACCCCCGAGGTGCCCGCCTCTCTGTCTCCCCTCCAGCACTCCCCCGTGTGCCTCACCTCTCGTCGTTCGTGTCGATGGGGACTCTGTTCTTCTCCCACGTGATCAGGGGTTTGGGAAGCCCGTGGATCTGGCACTGGAAGCGGGCCACACCCCCCTCCTCACCCACGGCGGCCTGGGGGTGCACGTGGAAGTCCGACATGGCTGGTGAAAAATAAGGATGTGTGTGGAAGGGGCACGCGGCGGAGGGGTGAGGGGTGGGGAGGTAGGGGTCACGGTCCCATGTCCTGGAGCTTTGGACCTCACCCACCCCGGGGGCTGGGAGTTTTCCTGGAGCTGGCCGGCACAGGACAAAGGCTGGGGGGGGGGGTACGGTGACGACACACCATCGCTGACCCTGCCTCCCACGGTAAGAGGCATCTCCCCCTAAGGGATGGGACACGGCTGGGACACGCTGAGAAAGGTCTGGACAAAGTCTTGGACAACAAGCCTCTGACAAGAAGATCTTGGGCCGGTGATCCACAGAGCCCTGTTCCAAGCCCGCCTCCCCACTGTTTCAGCTGCTCTCAGATGTATCTTTATGAGACCCCCCCTAAGGCATCAAAGGCCTGAGTGTTATACCACCTGGCTTACAGAATAGGAGACTGAGGACCAGGGAGGGGAAGCGGTCAGTCCGCTGGCACCCAGCAGGGACACCAGTCCTTAGACCCTGCTTACCAGCGCCCAGCAGCTGTTTTTTCTTTTTCCCTTTCCTCAGAACCTCCATCCCCAGCTCTGGATCCGGGACGTCTGGATACACCCTCTCGGGGTGTATATCCATCTAAGGTGACAAGCCGCTCAGAATACTGTCAGACCTACAATCTACATTTCAATGTGTCATAAATATTCAGGGGCCCCCCTCCCCGCCTTTTGGGGATCTGAACTGCTTGAACTCTGGTCTGAGGAGGCTGGACCAGAGGGGCTGTGGTACACCCCACACACACACACACCCCATTTTTAGGCTGTTTAAGTGTCCTCACCCACCCTCATTCCCACCCATCCCCCCCAGCCCCCTGTAAAGCCCAGAGAAGGAGCCCCTCCCACACGGGCTCCCAGCTTCAGCACGGGGGCTGGGGCTGCGATTTCATTAAAATCCACTTTGCTTCAAGTGCGGGAAGGCGGCTCACCATCTGTCCAGGCAGGCAGCCCCTCCCCTGCGGCACTCCATCAACTGGGACAGTTGTCCCCTCCCAGAAGGAGCCCTACCCCCACAGCAGCATGGGCACTGGAGCTGGTCCTGGCTCCCTGGTGAGGGTGGGCACACCCCATCTCAGGCCCCCTCCTTCCTTACCCCCTTGTTCTGAACTCCAGGGCAGCCCCAGAAGGCGGAGCCTTTGTGCCCTTCTTCTCAGAGTCTCTGGGGGCTGACTCTTTTGTGGTGCATTCTCCATCTCATTTGCATGTGGTTCATTAAATATAAACATGCATAAAAATCCCCCGCCCGGCCTCCTCCTCTTTCAGGGCCTCCTGGGAATGCAGCCGATGGCTGTGAGCAGACCCTCGCCCATGTGTGCAGGGCTGTGCTTCCTGGGAGGACGTGGCTGTCCCCATGTATGTGGGCTGTGTGTCTATGGCTGAACACGAACGGGGATTTGTGGGTCTCAGCTCCCGTGTCCCCATGTAGGTGGAGCCTTTAGAAAGTGTACCTTGGGGGTCCCTGTCAAAGCAGGAGGTGGGGGCAAGTAGCTCAGCTGGTGTCCCCATCAGACTCAGTGAGAGGATCCCCGGAGAGCGCTGTGAGGTCAGGCAGCTCTGTCTCAGGCCAAAGACTGTGCTTGGCCAAGGACCTGCTGGTCAGGCCAGGTGGGTGGGGGGGCCAACGTCCCGCCTGGGTGCCCTCTACCTCCTCCAGGTCTCAGCCGCCAGGAGGGCAGGGCTGGACACGGGCCTACGGAGTACAGCGGGCACCCAGGCTCCTAGCTTGGCGTCCTGGGCTCTGCCCCTTCAGGAGCCGGGCAGTGGCCTGCCCTCTTCTTGCTCCAGCTGGAGAGGAGCTCGAAGCCCCCCAGGGACCTGGGGCAGGGCCTGGTGGCTCTGCTGACTACAGATGCCGACTCATTAAGGAACCGATTCCTTTTGTGTCTCTAGCCCTAGCCTGGGCTCCCTGGGGGAGCCTAGAGCCCAGGAACTGGCCTGAGGAGAGTACTAGGGGCAGAGCTGCTGCTTTGCAGGGCGCGGGGGATGGAGAAAGTCTGGCCTCTACCGTCTCACCCCCTCTTCCCCCAACACTCAACAAGCATGGGTTGAATATGTGCGGGAGCAACGCCCAAGCAGGAAGTTGTCACAGGTGAGAAGCCAGCCCAGTATCCTTCACACAGTGGACAACAGGATTCCTAAGGGCCCCTGGGGCCCCTTGGATGCCCCGGAGCCCCCTCTGCCCAGGGCTCTCCCCATTTCTCTTCAGAGCACTGCCTTGCTGCGCCACTCTCTCCACCTTGCTTAACTACAGTTCTCCCAGACATGTCCTTCCAAGGGCAGCTTTGCCTTTCAAAAGTACCTGAAAAGCATTCATCTGAAAGCCAACCCCTCCATTTGCTGAAGGGGTCACTGAGGCCAGGCCCTCTGCAGGGGTCCCTTAGTTCTCCAGCAACTTTGTCACTCTCCAAGGGCTGGTAACCCCAGAGGGGACTGCGGGTTAGACAGGCCTCTTCTCCCAGGTTGCGACTTTGCACCATGTTGCAGGGTGAGGGAAGAGAAGGAGCCTTGGGGAGAAGGTTCCTCAGCCCCAGCTCTCGGAGCCCAGCTGGCTGCACAGGTGTGGCCCAGGGGAAGTGGATGCAGCAGGAGAGGGTGCTCTTCTGTATCTGAGGCTCCTTCTCGCTCTCACTTCCTCACAGCCCTACCCAGCCCTTTGGGCAGGCCTGTCTATTCCTTAGGTGTCCGAGGGGGTCACCCTGAGACCTGGAGTAGGCAGCAGTCTGCTGTAAATGCAGGGGAGCAGGAAGTCCCCGGGCCCCTTCCCACTACAACTCCCACGGCCTCCATATACAGGCTCCTGCCCACATCCACAGTCTTGCATTCACCCCTCGTTCACGGGCAACATTTTTTGCTTTTGTTTTTTTTTCTTTAGGAAGAGGGAGAAAGATTCTAGGGGCCACTCAGGCCTCCTCTCATCATTCAGGGTGGGGCCAGTTTGGTTCACAAGTTTGGGTTTTTTTTAAGCCATCAGGGAAATTAAAATCAAAGCCACATTGAGATACCACCTTATACCAGTTAGAATGGCAAAAACTGACAAGGCAAGAACCAACAAATGTTGGAGAGGATGTGGAGAAAGCAGAACCCTCTTCACTGTTGGTGGGAATGCAAGTTGGTGTAGCCACTTTGGAAAACAGTGTGGAGATTCCCCCAAAAAACTGAAAATAGAGCTACCCTATGACTTAGCAATTACACGACTGGGTATTTACCCCGAAGATACAGATGTCGTGAAAAGAAGGGTCATTTGCACCCAATGTTCATAGCAGCAATGCTCACAATCACCAAACTGTGGGAAGGGCCGAGATGCCCTTCAATAGACCAGTGGATAAAGAAGATGTGGTCCAAATACACAATGGAATACTACTCAGCCATCAGAAAGGATGAGTACCCAACTTTTACAACAACGTGGATGGGACTGGAGAAGGCTGGAGACTATGCTGAGTGAAATAAGTCAAACACAGAAATTCAATTATCATATGGTTTCACTAGTCTGTGGAACATAAAGAATAGTATGAAGGACATTAGTTGAAGGAAGGGGAAAATGAAGGGGGAGATACTGGAGTGGGAGAGGAACCATGAAAGGCTGTGGACTCTGGGTTTTCAAAGGGGGGAATGGGTGAACCCGGCGATGGGCATTAAGGAGGGCACAGATTGCATGGAGCACTGGGTGTCACGCAATGTTTGTTACCCAAGCAGTGAATCAGGGCACACTACATCAAAAACTGAGTCACTGTATGGTGACTAATGTAACATAAAAAAAAAACCCACTCAAGTTTGTTTTTGCCCTGGCTGCTGCTGGCAGGCCACAGAGTCAGAGGGAAGCTGTCCTCCACCCCGTCTCTCTGGGGAGAGGACTTCTAGGCAACCACCGGTGTGTGGGCCTGAGGACAGGCCCTCTGAGCATGCTGAGCCCTGAGCCAGTCGTGCTGGGGGCCCCTGTTGGTAGCACTGTTCCCGTGCCTGGTGTATGTGAGGGCAGTGCTGTGACTTGTGGCCGTTGGTGCTTTTGGTCGGGGACGGACTGTTTTGGGTCCCTCACTTCAGGCCAGGTAATGGGAAGGGCTAACGGGCAGTGGTCGGGAGGCCTCTGGTGTGAGGGCTAGAATGACTAGGGGGACAAAGGCCTGCTTGGGGACCATTGTGGAGAAAATGCCTCTGTCCTCCAGCTGTCTGGGAAGGACTCTCCCAATCCCTCCCTGCCCTCAACACGGGTACAGCCAGGCAGTGGGGCAAGATGGGCAGAGAGAGCCCAGAAGTCCATGGGGCTGGAGGGGAGCAGGAACAGGCAGGAAACAGCTCCAGGACACCCCCTATAAATCACCCAAGGGAGGGGTGTCTCCTGAGAGTCAGATCTAGACCAGCTCAGGGAGGGGAGGGAGGACTTGCCTCCTGGTCCAGGACCTCTGGCGAGGTCAGGTCTGGATCTGATTAGACAGGCTCCAGGGGGACGCTGCGGGGCAGGGAAGGGTCGAGGCGGAGTGCTGGGAAGGAAGCTGGCAGCAACCCCCAGGCCCAGCCTCCCACTTTGACTACAGCCACACTCCTATCCAACGTACGATGACAAGAGCAGCAAACATATTAGGATGGAGAGTTCAAAACACAGCCTTTGCAGAAGCCAGTGGCACTGGGGGTCTGAGACACCAAGTCCCTGTCCCTCTCCCCCGCACCCAGCCAGCCATTCAAGAGGAACAAGCACAGCTACAGACTCTGGAGCCCAGCAAGGCCATCCCTGCCCCTGACGCGTTCCCACAGAGGGCCAGGGCCACCCTCTCCTCAGGCAGCTCAGTGACTGTCTTGTCTGCCTCACACTACAGACAGGCCTCAGCCCCCTCTGCTTCTACCCCCCGCCCCCGGTGTCCCCTTTAGAATAGTTTCCAATATAGTAGCCAGCTATTACGCACTTGAAATGTGGCCAGTCCGCACTGAAATGAGCTGTAAGTGAAAAACACACATTGGATTTCAAAGATTTCGTGTAAAGGAAAGACACTAAGCATGAGGGAAAGGCAAATCCAAAGCGTAATGATATACTACCTCACACCCATTAGGATAGCTACTGTCAAAGCAAAAACAGAAACAAAGACAAAAAAAAAAACCCCAAAAGATAACGTGTTGGCGAGCCCACGGAGAAACTGGAACCCTTGTTTGCACTCTTGGTGAGAAAGTAAAACAGCGTAGCTGTTACAGAAAACTGCACGGTGGCCTTCAGCGGTTCCACCGCTTGCTATGGGCCCGAAAGAATGCAACACAGGGTCTTGAAGAGCTACGTGTGTACCTGCGTGCACAGAAGCAGTACTCCTAACAGGTGAAAGGTGGGAGCGGCCCAAGCATCCATCACCGGACCGGCGGTTCAACACCACGTGGTACATACATACAAAGGAATAGTATTCTGCCTTAAAAAGTAAGGACATTCTGACACAAGCTACCACGTGGATAACTTCGAGGGCATTATGCTGAGTGAAATAAGCTGGACACAAAAGACAAATACAGGGCGCCTGGGTGGTGCCCTGGGTGGGCGACCTTCGGCTCAGGTCATGATCTCAGGGTCCTGGGATCGAGGCCCACATCGGGCTCTCTGCTCGGCAGGGAGCCTGCTTCCTCCTCTCTCTCTCTGCCTACTTGTGATCTTTCTCTCTGTCAAATAAATAAATAACATCTTTAAAAAAGAAAAATAAAGACAAACACTGTTTGCTTCCACTTAAATGGGGGTACTTAGAGTGGTCACACTCATAGACACAGAAAGTAAAGTGGCGGCTGCCACAGGCTGGGGGAAGAGGGAAATGGGAGTTGTTTAATGGAAATGGAGTTTTACTTTCAGAGGGTGAATTCTGGAGATGGGTGGTAGTGACCGTTCACACAGTAACACAAAAATACTTAATGCCACTGAACTGTACACTGGTCAGGACAGTAAATTTTAGGGGTGCCTGGGTGGCTCAGTTAGGCATCCGACTGGTTGTGACCTCGGGATGCTGAGACTAAGCCTTTAATTGGGCTCCATACGGGGCATAGAGCATGCTTGAGAGTCTCCCACTCCCTCTGCCTCTCCCTGCCTTTGCCACCTTCCCCAATGAATGTGCTAAAATTTTTTTTTGAATTTTTAAAAACCAGAAAATTTTATGTGTATTTTACCACAACTTAAAAATTGGAAAAATAATTGTAACTGATAGTATTAATAATTTAAAATACCAGGGCATCTGGGTGGCTCAGTCATTAAGCATCTGTCTTTGGCTCAGGTCATATACCCAGGGTCCTGGGCTCGAGCCCCAGAATCTCAGTCTTGAGCTCCCTGCTCAGTGGGGATCCTGCTTCTCCCTCTGCCTGCTGCTCCCCCTGCTTGTCTTAAAGTATTTTTTTAAGGATTTTATTTATTTATTTGACAGAGATCACAAATAGGCAAAGAGGCAGGCAGACAAAGTGGGGGAAGCAGGCTCCCTGCTGAGCAGAGGGCCCGACATGGGACACATCGCAGGACCCTGATATCATGACCTGAGCTGAAAGGCAGAGGCTTAACCCTCTGAGCCAACCAGGCGCTCCATAGTCTTTATTTATTTGTAAAGATTGTACTTATTTATTTGTCACAGAGAGTGCTTAAGCAGGGGGAGCAGCAGGCAGAGGGAGAAGCAGGATCCCTGCTGAGCAGGGAGCCTGGGACTCAGGACTCCATCCCAGGACCCTGGGATCACGAATGGAGCCAAAGGCAGACACTTAACTGACTGAGCCATAAATAAAATCTTAAAAAAATAATTTAAAATACCAATTACAAGTTCAAATAATATTTTAAAGACCTGGTTCACAAAAATGTAAAAACCTTATTAATAATTTAAAAATGATGATCATACTGGGGCACCTGGCAGGCTCACTTGATAGGGTATGTGACTCTTCATCTTGAGGTTGTAAGTTCAAGGTCCATGTTGGGCATAGAGATTATTTGAGAATAATGCAAATAAATTAATAATAAAGAAATAAAAATAATAATGTTTGAATAGTAGTTTTGATATATTACGTAAAATAAAACTGATCATTAAAATTAATAATGCCTGGGGTTTTTTTGTTGTTTTGGGTTTTTTTTTTAAGATTTTATTTATTTGACAGCGAGAAACACAGCTAGAGAGGGAACACAAGCAGGGGGAGTGAGAGAGGGAGAAGCAGGCTTCCCGCCGAGCAGGGAGCCCGATGTGGGACTCGATCCCAGGTCTCTGGGATCATGACCTGAGCCAAAGGCAGTCGCCCAACCAACTGAGCCACCCAGGTGCCCAGTAATGCCTGTTGTTTTTTTTTTAATAAATGTGACTGACTCCTAGAAAATTTAAAATTAGCAATGTGGCTCATATTACATTTCCACTGGATCTTGTTGCTCTAGAAGACAAACAATTTTGTTCTTCACACAATAGACCTTCAAATACTTGAGGTCTGGGTTGTTCCCTGGGAAACATCTTTGGAGGTAAAACACCCTTCACTTCTCCAAGCCATTTGCAATGTGAAATGATGTTCAGATGCCTTGAGATCCCCTCCAGCCAAGCTGTAGGTGGGCAAGGCCCCCCTAGAGTAGGGCATCTAGAAATGGCCAGAGCCCCTTGGGGCTGGTCTGAGCCTTTTATCACCAGAGGACCTTGAGTAGATTTCAGCCGTCAGGGGCAGAGAAGATCCCTGTGCAGTCCAATATGGCCACCACTAGCTGTACACGGCCACTGAAGTTAAAATTGTATCACACTGAAAAATTCCATTCCTCTGG
>PITA01017791.1:0-42274 GCA_004023965.1 Spilogale gracilis | reverse complement strand
CCCCGAGCGTGTGGGCGCCCCCGTGCGTGTGGGCGCCCCCGTGCGTGTGGCGGCCCCCGAGCGTGTGGGCGCCCCCGAGCGTGTGGGCAGCCCCCGAGCGTGTGGGCAGCCCCCGAGCGTGTGGGCAGCCCCCGAACGTGTGGGCAGCCCCCCGTGCGTGTGAGCGTCCCCCGTGCGTGTGAGCGCTCCCGAGCGTGTGGGCAGCTCCTGGGCGTATGGGCAGCTCCTGGGCGTATGGGCAGCCCCCGAACATGAGCGTCCCCCCGGGCGTGTGGGCAGCCCCCGAACGTGAGCATCCCCCGTGTGTGTGGGCAGCCCCAGAACGTGAGGGTCCCCCCGTGCGTGTGGGCAGCCCCCGAGCGTGTGGGCTCCCCCCGGGCGTGTGGGCTCCCCCGCGTGTGGGCGCCCCCGTGCGTGTGGGCTCCCCCCAGCATGTGGGCGTCCCGGAGCGTAAGGGCGTCCCGGAGCGTGTGAAGATGTGGTCCATATATACAATGGAAATCTACGCCTACATCAAAAAGGACAAATATCCAATTTTTGTAGCAACATGGACTGGACTGGAGGAGATTAGGCTGAGTGAAATAAGCCAAGAAGAGAGGGTCAAGTATCACATGGTTTCACTTACTTGCGATGCATGAGGGGTACCCTGGAGAACAGTGGGAGAAGTAAAGGAAATGGGAACTAGGGTAATCTAGGGAGGGAAACGAAACAACAGAGACTTTGGACACAGAAACAAACTGAGGGACTTGGAGGGAGGGGGTGGGAGGATGGGAGAGCCTGGTGGTGGGTACTGGGGGCGCCTAGAGCGTGGAGCACTGGGTGTTGGGAATGGGAAAAAAAAATAATAAATAAATAAATTTAAAAAAAAAAGATCAAATAAAAAAAAAAAAAAAAAAAGCTCCGTCCTTAAACGAAGATGGTGCTCTCACTCTCAGAATCCTTGCCCGGGTGCATTGCATTCAGAAAGCACTCTCACCCAGGTAGCAAGGATTAGAGAGGGGGAGCAGAGCAGAAGGCCCCACAGGGGTTAACAAGACAGCTCACTCTTCTCCACAGGAGGGGCTTACTTGGGATGATATAGTAGTAGAGACAAGGTTCTTGAACTTCATGCACAGCAGGGAGCCACTGCAACAAGATGATGCACCTTCCTGCAAAAGCACCCTCTGGGAATGGCGTTTGGGGAGCTCATTGTTCAACATGCAGGAGCTTAACTGCAAGAGCAACCTCAAGTTCAACTTCCAGTTCAACTGCAACGACAGGTGATTCAGAGGGCCTGGGCCTTCATACTGGACAAGCATTCATACATATAGTCTGTGTGGGTTGGGGGAGTGAGCACATGCTGCCCATTCAAGACAGGGAGGTAAGCTGAAACCTGCCCTCCTGCAAACCCTGTGCAATGAAGAGAGTTGTAGAGATCCCATCTTCCCCCCAAGGAAGGGATGTGTGAAGGAACAGGTGGGAATGTTTCACATGCATTCATGCATGCATTAGAGGGTTCGAAGAGAGAGAATGAGTCAACGAGTGAATTCGAGTAAGTCAGTATGTATGAGAGAGAGAAAGAGAGAAAAAAATACAAATGAATGAGTAAAAATGAGGGCATCTGCCCCTGTGAGTACGAAATCGAAAAGCTCTGATGTCTCCCATCTCGGAGAACTCATCTGTAGCTATGTGTACCTACAGAACACTGCAGCTACGTGTGGGCCTCTCATGCATGCTCATCCTCCTATTTACCTAGCTTGTGCATATTTGTGTGTCCAGGTATCTCTTGCATTACCTGTGAACGCAAGAGAAAGCACTTACAAGCTAGCACACCTTCATTCAACAACTTCTCAAGGGAAGACCACTAAGACAGCTCAAGGGTACAGAATCAGGACAGAAAGGCTCTATCCCTGCTCACCTCTGAGAATCCATGCACACAGGTCCACACCCTGAGAAATGCCTACCTGTCCTGGGGATGGGACAGGGCACCCAGCAAGTGGGGACTAAAGTGTAAACTCAGTCACCAGCAGCCTCAGCAGGTGGACACACCTGCACAGTGGGTACAAATGAGGTTCATCTTCCCATATGTGCCCACTAGCCTATGTACTCAGGGGAATAAGACTGTCCTGTTCATTGCTGGCTTCCTACAGCCAGCACACTGTCTGGCATAAAGCAGTAAGTAAATAAATAATGGCAGGTAGGAAGGAGAAGGAGGTGATGGACAGGTACTCTGTTCTTCCAACTACAGGTAAGGCTCAGACTGCTCTGAAATCTTGCCCAGGTGCATTGCATGTAGAAAGCATCAACAACTAGTTACCAAGGATTAGAGAGAAGGAGCAAATGAGAGGGTTCCCAGGTGTGGTGTGGGAGTAACAACAGATAAAGCTCACTTTTTCCAGACCCCTGAACACATGAAGGCAGGCTTAATGGGAGTGAGGAATTTGATTCTCTGGCACAAGCTCATTAGACGGTAAGCCCAGGGTCCCTAATGTTTGCTCACTACTGGATGCCAAAATCCAAGAGACATTCAAGGAGATCTGGGAAAAATCTGACAAAGGCACCTTGTACTTCTCACCTCGTGTGAATCCTTGCCCAAGTGCACTGCACTGGAACAGCACCTGCATCTGGGTACTAAGATTCGAAAGACGGAATAGAGTAGAAGGCTGAGGCACCCACAAACCCAGTGTTTGCACAAGTGCCCAACTCATACATAAAAAAGAGGAAAGAGAGGTTCAATCTTTGACTCTTCTTTCCCTCATACCTCATATCCAATATATCAGTAAATTCAATTGGTTTTAACTGTAAAATATATCCATAGCTAACCAGTTTTAACCACCTTCAGAGATCCACACTACCCCATGTCTCCATCAATTGCTCACTTGAATTATTTCAGTGGCCTCCCAATTGGTCTGCTTTTGCACTAGATCTCCCTTATAGTCTACACAACAGTCAGAACGATACTTTTGAAACAGAAACAAATAGAACCCCTATAATCCTAATGTGTAACCAACCAGAAGTGTAAGAATGAACTCATGTTTTATCTCAAAACAAAACAAAGGCAATAACAACAAAACATTTTTTTTATGATATGGTCATGGAAGAAGGCTGAAATCAATCACCACTCCAGAGGCAATGAGCACCCCTACTGCCAAGAATGTGGTCTCTAAATACCACATCCAATAAAAAAGAACCAAGGCTTACTAAAGACACAGCAGGTTCCAAATCTGGGGAAACAGATGTCTGAGATGAGCCTGGAACATTTTTTTTTCAATCCAGAAAGCAGAGAAGCTATTGAATAAGAACTTGGGACTTAATTTGAAGAAGCTCCCCCTGGCTAAAGATGGAACATTTGAGCTTCACTGAGGATAAGAACTACAATAGATTGAAAGATCAAATATATTTAAATCCATGAGTTTATCACAATAATTTTGTTAAATCCTCTTTGGAGTACACTAGTGAGCCAACTCATTATTTTGAATACTGACAGAAAGAATCAAGCATTTATTTGCCTTTCTTAAAAAACTGTAGCATTGCACAATCAAACAGTAGACGAGGGGAAGTTTTTCTTTATAGAAGTATCCCAGCTAATAAGTGAAGACAGAGTAATGGAATTAGAATATCATCATTTGGCAAACCTAATAAAATAATGGCTCTAGGTACTGAGCATCAGTGGCAACTAACATCACAGAAAGAGAGACAACGAGTCATTATCTGCCTCTCGATGGAAGTATTTCTGACCCCCATCCCCAAAATTAAGCTTAAATCCAATTAGGCTTCTAGATACAAGTATTGGTTTACAGGAAATACAAACAAGGAAAAGGAACATGTAAACTACACCACAGGGATGCAATCAGAAAAATCCAGCCTGTGGGAAACTGCAAAATAAATGTCATACTTTCTTCCAACAAATAAATTACAAGCAGACATTCTTCAAAGTGTTGGAACAAACAATCCTAACATTTCTATGGAACCAAAAAAGACCCCGAATCGCTAAGGAATTGTTGAAGAAGAAAAACAAAGCTGGCGGCATCACGTTACCTGACTTCAGGCTTTATTACAAAGATGTGATCACGAGACAGCATGGTACTGCCATAAAAACAGACAAATAGACCAATGGAACAGAGTGGAGAGCCCACATGTGGACCCACAAACCTATGGTCAAATCATCTTCGACAAAGCAGGAAAAAATATCCAGTGGAAAAAAGACAGTCTCTTCAATAAATAGTGCTGGGAAAACTGGACAGCTACATATAGAAGAATGAAACTAGACCATTCTCTTTCACCACAGACAAAGACATACTCGAAATGGATGAAAGACCTCAACGTGAGCCAGGAATCAATCCATCAAATTCCTGGAAGAGAACATAGGCAGTAACCTCTTTGAAATCAGCCACAGCAACTTCTTTCAAGACACGTCTCCAAAGGTAAAGGAGACAAAAGCGAAAATGAACTTCTGGGACTTCATCAAAATAAAAAGCTTCTGTACAGCACAGGAAACAGTCAACAAAACAAAGAGGCAACCCACAGAATGGGAGAAGATATTTGCAAATGACACTACAGACAAAGGGCTGATATCCAAGATCTATAAAGAACTACTCAAACTCAACGTTCAAAAAGAAGATGAACACATCAAAAAATGGGCAGGAGACATGAAGAGGCATTTCTCCATAAAAGACATACAAATGGCTAACAGACACATGAAAAGATGTTCATCATCACTAGCTATCAGGGAAATTCAAATCAAAACCACACTGAGATACCACCTTACACCAGTCAGAATGGCCAAAATTAACAAGACAGAAAACAACAAATGTTGGAGAGGCTGGGGAGAAAGGGGAACCCTCTTACACTGTTGGTACAGCCACTTTGGAAAACAGTGTGGAGATTCCTTAAAAAATTAATAATAGAGTTACCCTATGACGCTGCAATTGCACTACTGGGTATTTACCCCAAAGATACAGATGTAGTGAAAAGAAGGGCCATATGCACCGCAATGTTCATCGCAGCAATGGCCACAATCGCCAAACTGTGGAAAGAGCCAAGGTGCCCATCAACAGATGAATGGATAAAGAAGATGTGGTACATATATACAAGGGAATACCATGCCTCCATCAGAAAGGATGAATACCCAACTTTTGTAGCAACATGGACTGGATTGGAAGAGATTATGCTGAGTGAAATAAGCCAAGTAGAGAAAGTCAAGTATCACATGGTTTCACTTACTTGCGGTGCATAAGGGGTAACCTAGAGGACAGTAGGAGAAGGAAAGGAAATGGGAAGTAGGGTAATTCGGGGAGAGACAGGAAACATGAGAGACTTTGGACTCAGAAACAAACTGAGGGTCTTGGAGGGAAGAGGGTGGGGGGATGGGAGAGCCTGGTGGTGGGTACTGAGGACACCTAAAGCGTGGAGCACTGGGTGTGAGGCATAAATAATGAATCTTGGAACACTGAAAAAATAAAATAAACTTAAAGTAAAAAGAAAACAACAAAACAAAAATTACATGCAGATAAAAAAATACAGATAAAGAGGGAAGTTACAATTCAAAGACTTCAGATACCTATCAAGCAAATGCAATCTATGGACATTTATGACACTTTGAGAAAACTAAAAATTTAAACAATGGATATTTGACTGTGTTAATTATTACTAATTATTAAGTGTGGGAATGCTATTATGGCTATGATTTTATTTTTTTTTAAGATTTTATTTATTTGACAGAGAGAAACACAGCCAGAGAGGGAACACAAGCAGGGGGAGTGAGAGAGGGAGAAGCAGGCTTCTGGCCGAGCAGGGAGCCCGATGTGGGACTTGATCCCGGGTCTCCAGGATCATGACCTGAGCTGAAGGCCGTCGCCTAACCAACTGAGCCACCCAGGCGCCCCTGATTTTATTTTTTAAAGACTTTTTATTTGAGACAAAGAGCAGAAGAGAGAGAGAGAGTGAAAGAGAGAGAATGCACACAACCAGGGGGGAGCAGCAGAGAGAGAGAGGGGAAAAGCCGTCTCCCCAGTGAGCAGGGAGCCTGATGTGGGGCTTGATCGCAGGACCCTGGAATCATGACCTGAGCTGAGACACTTAACCAACTGAGCCACCCAGGCACCTCAGTCATGATCTTTTTCAGTGAAGGGTTCTCAACTTTTGGGGATACATACATCGGCTTTCCATTTCACCCATCCTATCTTACTACTTCCCAACTCTCCGCTCCTGCCACAATGGCCTCCTTGTTGTTCCTAGAACACAGGGAGGCCTTTCCTGATTGCTCTGTTTGATCCTGAAACTTCTTTTTTTAAAAAAAAAGATTTTATTTATTTGACAGAGAGAAACACAGCCAGAGAGGGAACACAAGCAGAGGGAGTGAGGGAGGGAGAAGCAGGCTTCCTGCCGAGCAGGGAGCCCGATGTGGGACCCGATCCTGGGTCTTTGGGATCATGACCTGAGCCGAAGGCAGTCGCTCAACCAACTGAGCCACCCAGGCGCCCCTGATCCTGAAACTTCTTACCACCATCTCCACTGCCACAGTGCCCAGCCGTGCCTTATCCCCTCTCCTGCTTTGTGGTTCTCCAGATCAGTGACCATCAACGGACACACTGTTTTTTATTTACTCCTTTGTTCACTGCCTGTCTCCTCCAACTAGGGCAGGGATTCTTGTATTTTGATCACTGATGTATCCCTGGTACATAGGATAGCGCCCAACACATAGTGGATGCTCATCGATCTCCTGTAAATCTATGCACAATGGAGATGGCAGAAAGAACACAGGGCAGAGGGCTGCTTCCCAGCCCACCACCTGTGCATGTCTATCTTTTTGTGAAGGTGTGTGTATGTGCACATGCACAAGAGAGCAAGGAAAGCTGAGGCTCACCATCCTGCAAACCCTGCATGTGGGAGGGGTTTCAGAAAGCTCACCCTCCACCATGCAAGGGATGTGAGAGAGGGAGCAGGGAAAGGCTCACTCTCTTGGCACATCGCGTGGGGGTGCTCTAGAAAGCAAAGTGCATCAGCCTGGGGGGTGCCCATGGGTAGTAAGGAAGCCAAAGGAAAGCACTGGTGGGTAAGCCAGGAGGGGCACGCATGGAGTGGGACAGGCATCCAGAGCGGGATTTGGTGGCAATGGTTTGTGTTCCACACACAGGGCTGATGAGGGACGGGCCCCATCAAGACCTCAATTGCCTTGTGTGTGTGTATGTGTTTGTGCTCATGCCTGTGCATGGGAGAGGAAGGAGACGGCTTACCCTCCTACAAGCCTTGGGTGTGGGAGGGTAATTAAGATGCCAACGGTCCTACACTCAAGGCATGTAAGAGAGAAAGCAAGTTAGGAGGTTCACTCTCCTATATGCTGTGTGTATGTGTATGTGTGTCCCAGTCGGACCAGTATGTACATGATAGTGCCCCAGACATGCTAGAATGAGAAGGTATGTCTATATACATTCCCATATGTATCTTCAGGAATGTTCAGTATCTACTACCTATCCCCCCACACTTTCTTTCTTTCTTTTTTCTTTATTTTTATTCCAAATGCCACCATGGTGTTTGTTCTTTACAGGGCACTGTTCTGAGTGCTTTTCATATGCTAACTTATTCAATGCTTGTAAGATATCTGCAAGGCAATCATCACTATGCCTATTTGACAGATGACACAACACCGGACCATGCAGAGAGGACACATGGTAAGAAAGCTCAGAATCTCACGTGCTTGTGTTTACAGAAAGGCCCAACAAAGAAGGCTCAACCTCCCGACCACCACATGCACATGACATAGAGCATGTACACACGCACACTTGCTCAAGCACAAGCACATGAGCATCTGCCATGCAGCATGAAAGAGGAGCTCGTCCTCCCTCATGCTGCGTGGAGGGAAGGAAGTGTGCATGGGACAGTGAGGTGGAGGGGATCTGGCTTCCATGTGTGTGCTAGATGTAACAAGGAGGCTCATTCTCCTGCGTGCCTGCTTGGGTCGTATGTTAAAGTCCACAACCCCACACACAAGGCATGAAAAATGACATGGTCTGCACGTGCAAAGACAGAGTGCAAGAGTGTCAGAGGGAGAAACCAGAGGATCCACTTGCTAAGAAGTTTCGTTTTCGTGCCAAATCATAAGAAGGAGATTCAAGAAGTATAGCTTTCTGCAAGCAAAGGACATGAAAAAGAAAACAGAAGAAAAGCCTTCTTCACCTTCATGTGTGGGAAAGGGAATGAGAGCCAGGTAAGCCGAAGCTAACCTTTCCTGCATGATGGCAGTGGCTTCAGAAAGCACACCCTCTACCTGACAAAAGATGTGAGCACAGGAGCAGGTGGGATGGCTTGCTCTTGGGTGTGCACACGTGTGTGTGTGTGTGGTATCCTGAGCAAGATACAGAAAGAATGTGGAATAAGGCTCGGGCAGGCAGGTGGACAAGCAAGGCCAGGGCCTGGGGCAGAACAGTGGCTTACTATCTGGAACACACACATGCCTATGCTATGTATGTGCAATAGTGGTTGGGAGGCAGGGGAGGGACTGTAATAAGCATCCCTTTTGCTCAAGCTGCATGTGGGGGAAGGACTGGAGGAAAGCGGAGTGTGGGGAAAAGGGAACAGCAGGAGGAAAGAGACAGAGCCGAACAAAGAGGGAGAGAAGTAGGAGTGGAAGACGCACTCTCCTGTCAGCACAAAGAAGACTTGGATTAGGGTGGAAGTGATGGAGGGGGTGACAAGGGGCTGGAATGCAAAACAGTCAAGATTAGGCATATATTTTGAAAGGGGAGCCAGAAAGATTTGATAATGGGTTGGATTTGGAACGGAGAGAGAGAGAAAAAAAAAGTGTCAAGAATGAAGCCAAAGACTTCAGCGTATTAAAATCCTATGCATTGTTGGCCTCAGCAATTTTTTGGCAGGGGCAGGTCGTGGTGCTGTTTACTAAGAGAGCACTGAGGGAGGAGGAAGGCTTTTTTGAGGGAGGGGAGGGGGAAATCAGGACTTCAGTCTTCTTCGTGTTAAAGTTTGAGGTCCTTATTAGACATCCAAGGGCAGATGTCAAGAACTCATTTGGATACATGCATCTGGAATTCAGGATACAGGTCCAGTCTAGAAATCGAAATATGAAAGTCATCCACATAGGGTTGTATTTAGAGGCACCGGACAAAATGAGGACAGCTAAGGAGTACAAAGAAGTCATCGTCATCCACAAACTAAGCCCTAAATCCCTATGTTTAGAATTCAGGAAGAGGAGAAGCAAGCCATAGAGAGAGGCTGAGAAAGAGAGGCTGGTGAGCTAAGAGGACAACCGTGTGTGTGGAGTCCTGGAAACCAGGTAGAGTCTCAAGACACAGGGATTGAGCAACAGTGTATGACTCTGTCAAGTCAGTTGGTGAAAGAACCCAATGAACTGGGTCATGTGAAGAGCATCGGGGACCCTGATGAGGGCCATTTTAGCGCTGTGGTAAAGAATAAAGCCTTAAATTGGAGGGTGTTCAAGGCAGAATGGAAGAAGCATACAGAGTAAAGTGCAACAGAGAAATGGGTAGAAACTGGAGCAACTCTTTGGGCCAAAGGAGGAGGTAGCGCCCTTTGATTTTTTTAATTTAATTTTCAAACCATATACACTGTGGAAACTGAGATACAAAGAGGAAAAGTTACTGGTCTGGGACCACAGAGCTGGCAAGGGATCACACCGGGCTTCCACCACAGGTAACCTGACTGCCAAGACAGCAGGCCCAACCACCAAACCCCGAGCACTGCGTGTGTGGGAACCAAAGGGGATAAGAACTCACTCTCTGGCACATCCTGGTCACGTGCACAGGAGAAGGAGGGGGAAGATGAGAGAAAGAATCACGAATGTATAATAAGAAGGCTCAAGCTGCTATCACGACTGTGTAAGCAGGTGCACATAAAGAAAGGAGTAATGAGGAGCTGACACTGAGAACCATCAGTGTGTGCTTTGGGAGGCTGTAATAACAAGGTTAACTTTAGTTTAAGCCATGCGTGGGGTGGGAGGGAGAGCAGCACCAGAATGTTCACTGTCCTGCAATGCTGGATGCAATGGGAGAACTCGGGCGTCTCTGACACACACGCCACTATGTGTGCATGTGAAAGAGGTGTGCTAGATAAAAGAGGCAAATGGGAGGAAGCATGGGAAAATACACACTCCAACAGGGCACAGAAGAGAGAGCACACATCAGCAGGCTCACTCTCTCCTTCAGTGTGTGTGTTTGGGAAAGCATGTCAAAAGAAAATCCCCAGGCACCTGGATGGCTCAGTCAGTTGAGCGTCAACTCTTGATTTCAGATCAGGTCATGATCCCAGGGTCGTGGGATCAAGCCCCATGTTGGGCTCCAGCGCTCAGCATGGAGTCTGCTCTTGTCCCTCTCCATCTGCTCCTCCCCTTCACAACTCACCCCGTTCTCTCAAAAAAATAAACAAGATATTTATAAAAAGAAAAGGAAAACAAGCTCATAATCCTGCATGCTCAGGGTGGAAAAGATGGGACAGCTCAAGGGGCTTGCACTCTTGCTTAGACAGTGAGGGAATGAGGGGGGAGGGAAGTGGGGAACAGAGACAGAAATGGAGCAAGTCTACGAATACTTACCGATGAAGCCAATGAAAATGTTAAAATCTCATAAATATTCACACTATCATTTGAACAATGTTCCAAAACCTTTGAAACAACTAAAAGACAAAGGGCTTTTAATGCAGACTAAGTAAGCAAACTTATTAACTGTAAGATAACTCTCATATTCTTTTCCTTGCATGTCAGTTGGCTTGACAACCCTAATTATAGCATAAAGAACCAAATGGGTATTCACCTTGACACCTTCTCTTAGGTTTCAATCTTGTTGGCCAACAAATTATAGCTTAGAAGTTGCCCACCATCCCTGAAGGATAAACCCTCCAGTTTCTGATTTTTTTTTTTTTGCCCTAAGAGGGGCAGGTATTTTTTTATTCCTTCAAACACCCCACCATATAAGGCAAACACTAACAATCAGAAAGATTAGTCTCCCTGTGTGTACACAGACATGTGCACACATGCACCTGTGAGTCTGAACCAACTTTGTAAAGCCCCCATCCTACAAAGCATGCTTTAGGAAGGGAACTGAGAAGGCATTCTGGGTTTAAGAGACGGGGCACAGCTCAGAAAGATTACACACCAGGAAAGCTTGTGTGTGGGAGGGGACCTGAGACAGCTCACACCCCAGCATGTGAGCTTTGTGAGACCAAACAGGTCAAGAGTCTTCCTGCTCCTCACAGAGAATCTGCACAGACACAGGTATGAGAATCTGCACAGACACAGGTATTACCAAGGGTAATAAGGAGGCGCCTCCTCTTATACACCTGCATGCATCATCTATGTGTGTGTGTTGGGGCAGGGAGGGTGTCACTGTGGTAAAGCTCACTCTTGCTCACCACACCCATAAGAAAGGCATTAAGAAATCTTCATCCTGCTTCCCAGGCGGCAGGCTCCCTCTCCTGCAAACTCTGTAAGTGGGAGGAGGATTTGGAGCTCACCTCCAGTCAAAACATATGAAAGGGTGATGGGGTAAGAAGGTTCTTCTCTCTGGCACTCTGTGAATGAGAGACAGTCAGACAGACAAAGACAGAGAAAAGGGGAAGGAGGAAGGAAGGAAGAGGGAGAAATAGAGAGACAGACAGAGAGAGAGAGAGAGGAGTCACAGAAAGATTCATTTACCTGAAAACCCTTAGTGTGGGAGGGGGACTCAGAAAAATCACACTCTGACACATATAAGGCCTGTGAGTAAGCAAGCAAGTCAGAATGTGGGTGTACTTGTAGGTCTGAGGAGAGAAGGCTTGTTTATATGCATCTTTTTCATGCAGCTGTTTGCGAAAAGGTTCACTTGGCAGCCTGCTCTATGGAGGTTTATACGGGTGCTGACACACTGGCAGGAAAAGCCGGGGTGGTGGGAGAGTAAGAAGAATGACCCCAACTGTTCATTTTCTCCCATCAGGGGCCATGAAGAAGCTGCTCAAGAATGCTTAGTCCCAGACTTTACTCCGTGCTCAGCAACCTGGAAGTAAGAGGTGGGGGGAGAGTGAGCAAGAACTAAGGAGACAACAGAGAGGTGGAATCTGCCATAAACATGTTCATTATTGGGTGCCTGGGTGGCTCAGATGATTGAGCGTCTGCCTTCGGCTCAGGTCATGATCCCGGGGGGCCTGGGATCGAGTCCTGCATCAGGTTCCCTACTCAGTGGGGAGCCTGCTTCTCCCTCTACCTCTCTGTCTCTCATGAATAAATAGAATCTTTCAAAAAATGTTCATTATTACAAGTCTGAAGTAAAGGAGAAGGTGCCCAAATCGACTGAAGACCAAGACATCTGCGTGTATATGTTCAGGAGATGAGTGAGGAGGTACTGAGATAAGGTGTGAAGATACAGATTGTACTACAGGGACATGACATGTGGGAGGCAAGAAAATCAACTTGTGGCTTTGATTCCTCTAGTGGAAACATAAGTGATCAGCAGGATAAGATAGATAATGAGCTCCTTTAAAAAAAAAAAAAAAAAAAAAGGACACAAGGTAATGGTACATTTAGTAGCATCCAGACTGAAGAAACTCTAAAAAGGAGACACACGTTTGGGGCTTCATATGTATAACATGACCACCGTCCTCAGGGATCCTGCGCCATCTGCACCAAAGAAGAGTCCTGCAAAATGTTCTCTCAGCTCCATCCCACTCTGAGACTTAGGGGATGCCACGAAGACAGATTTAAGCCAGATAAACTGAAAAGTTGAATCGGTGATATAAGGGCCACAGACACTTAATGAAGGAATTGAAAGAGGAGAGGCACCGCTGCAAACCAGACGGGTTATAGAGGATAATGAATAAAGAGGACAGGAAAGATGCCAATGGGCCAAGAGAAGAGGCAGTGGAGGAGGGAGTATTCCAAAACATAGGGAGAAGAATATGCAAAGGCACTACCTAAGAGGCCACAGATAAACCAGTTGGGCTGGAGTGGAGAGTTCTGCCAGCAAGAAGAGGAATAAGGTCAGTGCCACCCTGTGGTCCTAAAATGGCACAAGCATAAAAATGAGTTGGACTGTCAGTGTGGCGAGCAACCACTCCAGAGAGGAAATCTTAAGGGGCTCACAGATGCTTCTCGTAATGTGTCTGTCTACTTGCGCATGAGGAGGACTAAACTAAAACTAACCCCAACTCACGTTTGTATGGAGTGTATTGCTTGAGATGAGATTCAACTAGATATTTAATTCGAAATACGAACGCCAAGTCCCAATGGACATGAGGATTGTTGAGGACAAGCAACTGGCAGAGCCACGAAACCCAGCGACAGGCAATGGGCAATTACCAAAGTTGGAGAAGCTGGCAAACAAAAGCACTTCTTCGGGAATTTTAGTCTAGCAGCAAGTAGAAATCTGGATTGGCACTAGAAAGACCAATCTAAAGTGAGGCCCTCGCAACCAACAAGAGAGATCGGTCAGGAGGGCTGGACCGGAGCTGAGTAAATGGGAGAACAGAAAGGAGGTGATGGGGTGGTGAGAAGTGATTCAGCAGATTTCAAGAGCCAGAATGGGCAACTCATTGTATGAGGAGTTTTATGTAGGTGAATCTTGTGACAGTGTTCCGAACAAGCTTGAATGAGCATACCAGTTGAGCCAACAAAAATGAGATGAGCATGAGGGACACTTTAAAGAACCTACAGAACCTGGACAATTAACCAGGGGCATGATTTCACCACAAAATGCCTAAGATTCCAGCATTAGCACACAAATAATGGCTTGGAGCTAAGAATTAGGTATCTGTGGTCTTAGCATCCTTCCCTGAAAGGGGCACATCCTTCACTGAAATGGAAGCAGAATGCTGCTGCCCCGCAGATAACAAGACATTTAAGATACTTCTGCTGCTCTGAATTCTGAACAAGCTACGTAGCCTGTCCTGGTGTTCCCAACATGAAGCACGAATTTTTCCCATTTCCCAACCGCTGGAGCTCTAAAGCCAAGATATAACGCATGATAAAACTGGCAGTTGAGTAGATTTTATTTTATTGCTCCAGGGAAATTTAAACAAAAAATGACAACTTGAAAGGACTTTACTCATGAACTCAAGTCCCCTCTAAAAATAGACACAGTTACACCATTCATTTGGTACATAAACTTATTACGTCTTACAATCTGGAGAACCGGCAGAATGAATAGATTCATTATCTCTTTATTTGTGCTTTTCTTAAGAGCTGTCAAGCCTTTGCACTCTACATTTCCTCCAAGAACCCCCTCTAAGAATGTCTCTGTGAGCGCTCACACAGCACTTACACTACACATACCCCGCCCTGCATTCAGTGATTTGCACTGTGCCTTATCTCTCCCAAAGGGAAGAGACTAACTTTCACGTCTTTGGGAGGCCTCAGACCTAGGATAGAAGCTCTGTGAAATACATCTGTTTGCTTTCAGGCTCAGTACAGCCACTCCCATTTTGTTTGAAGTCCTGCCATTTCAAGGGCCCCAAAGTGTCTTATCAGCAGCTACTCAGATTATTTCCCCTCCGCCATTATTGTGCAAGAAGATATGGATAAAACGATTTACTAATACAAGAAGATTTCAGGGTGTGTCGGGGTTTAGGACTCACACTCCATCCTTCAGTCACAGTTCTGCCTCCCCACGCACCCAGGCGTGGCCACTACTACCAAGACAAATACCACCTACACCTCACTTTAATTCTAAATTGCAAGCTTATGAATAATCCTGATATGAATTTAGGTCCAAGAGACAAGCTATATTGAGTCAAAGGCACATCTTCATTCTCTCGATAGGCTAGAGAAGAAAAAAAAAACATAAAGTGAACAATCTAGTGAGTTGGATCCAGTTCCAACCCTGTCACGGAGTTGACTGGGGTCTTCGAGAAACTGGCTGATACCACTGCATCTTTGCTGCTTCGTACTCACCATGCTAGGAACAAACATTCGTTTGGGGGAGAAAAAAGACTGTTAGAACTTTGTAGAAGAATTCACCCAATCATGTTTAACTTTTGTGACCTCCTATATATATTTGAAGAGACTATGCATAAGCCTCTACCTTACACTGTTCCTAGGGTTTATGCAGCAGACTGGAATCATGGGTAAGATTCTTCTAGGGATAGCTACCTTCTTGAAATGGAACACAGTGGTGTGTATCAAATTCTGTACTATTACAGGTTCGTTTATAGTGACCTTCTAACTCTAAACGGTGAAAGGAGTGTAATATACACAAGATCTAAGACAGTTGAAGGGATTTTCTTTTAACCTCCTACTCTCCCTCAATTTCTTCTTTTAGCATCTGACATAAGGTGCCCCCTCTAATTCCTGAAATGCCTTTGTCTTGATTTATATTATACTATACGAAGTCTCGTTCTCCTGCTACCTCCATGATCTTTAAATCTTTGCTGCCACCTCTTCCATGTTCAAGGTTCCTATGTGTTTCCCACCTCTCCAGCGCCTCCCCCGCCCCAGCAAGAATACATCTTCAGCTTGCTAATCATTGCTCTCTGAATTCTACTATGGGCTTCACACATCTTTATTCACTAAGTATCCATTCCTGCTCTCCCATTCAAGCTACAGGATATTGCAAACCACTTGTCACAACATAAAAAGGTTGATACCTAAAAAACATACCTAAAGCTAAAACACATTCCTTCTCTGCAAAGCAAATTTCCAACTCCCCAGATTGCTTGCAAACGCTATTGCTATTTTGAGTTTACCAACTCAGAACATTAATTACCTTTGTTCCCTCCTACTGTAATCCCTATATTTAATTTGTCACCAAGTCCAAACTTTCTAGTTTGCAATAGACCATATTTGTTCCCTTATTTTCTATCCCTACATTACCCTTTAGAGTCTGGCCCTGTTTTATACCTTTCCTTGCAAGACTGGTCCCCCCTGTTGGCCACACTCAATTTGCTTCCCAGACTCTCCACAGTCCTCTTGCCCAGTCAAGCGAATTTCCTCCTGGTCAGCCCTCCACTCCCTCCAATCAGACTTGTGTTACTTGGGCCAGACTAGATTGTCATCCTCCCTTTCTACTGGCCAAATGTTGACTGTCTGTTTTTTTAAAGATTTTATTTATTTATTTGACAGAGAGAGAGCCAGAGAGCACAAGCAGGGGGAGCAGCAGAGGGAGAGGGAGAAACAGGCTCCCCACTGAGCAGGGAACCCAGTCTGATGCAGGGCTCAGGATGTAGCGCTCGACCCCAGGACCATGATATCATGACCTTAGCTGAAGGCAGAGGCTTAAGTGACTGAGCCACCCAGGCATGCCATAGTGACTGACTGTCAAGGCCCTGGAATACCTGGGTGGCACAGTCAGTTAGGCATCCTACTCTTGGTTTTCAGCTCAGGTCATGATCTCAGGGTCGTGGGATCAAGTCCGGCATCTGGCTTCCTCATTGTTTCTTTAATAATAAGCATGAAAGAAGCCAGGTTTGGGACATTTTTCCCTGATATCCTCATCTGTGGTGCCAGATGCATAATGGATGTTCAAGTAATGCACTCTGATTTTACAGTGATTTTGGTTCAAACTATATTATTTAATTTGACAATGTCTGCTCTTATTCTGCTTCTCAGCGATCACATATTGAATTCAGAAGAGCTCATGACAGTCGTGACACTCTGGTTCCCCTCCCTACTCTTCTCTCCTCTTTTGAAATCTAACACATAAAAAGCACACAGCATATGATACTTGAAGTTCTGCAATTTGAAAACTTTAGTAACAAAGAACCACAAAATCCAGCTAGATACTTCCCTTAAATGTGAAAAACTGTTTTTCCCCACACCATTCAGGTTAAACAAAGCCCTTAAATTAAAGGGCAAGGATAACCGGAAACCCTTCCTCTTCGGGAAATGCTGCTCTGAGAATGACCTTGGTGGTGGAGAAGGTGGGTGTGGGGAGGAAACCTTAAATGCCTAGAATCTAGGGCTCAAGCCAAGGGAGGATGAGACCCAAATCCACTGAGGCCCCGCACATCTTTCTGTGATGCCAGACGTTGTGGGGGGGGTGGATCTCACTTCTTAACTTGTCTTGCTCTGTTCTTAAATCCGTTTAAGCTGTTGTTCTGCTTGTCCTATTGCCCACCAGCCACCAAGTAACAAGGCCTTCCCAGTTAGTTCAAAGAAAGCACAGTACATGGGCGCCTGGGTGGCTCAGTTGGTTAGGCGACTGCCTTCGGCTCAGGTCATGATCCTGGAGACCCAGGATTGAGCCCCACATCGGGCTCCAGGAAAGCCTGCTTCTCCCTCTCTCACTTCCCCTGCTTGTGTTCCCTCTCTCGCTGTGTTTCTCTCTGTCAAATAAAATCTTTTAAAAAAAAAAGAATAGTACACCAAGTCACATACCTGCTTGTGCTCTGCCCAAGAGTAACTGCAATACTTAGGTTTTTGTGGGCCAGCAGAACTTAATTAACTATATTATAAACCAAGGAAAAATTATAGCTCCACATATATGCAAACCTTTATAATTGTAATGCATCCCTGAATTAATCATAAGGGCAAGGAAATTACTTGCATTAAAAAACATCTAAAAAAGTTGCTGGCTTGCCACAAGGTTAATATATCATTAAGAAATTATTGCTGGGGGAGGGGGAAAGAAGAAAACGACGTATGGAATACTCAGCATACTGCCCTAGCAAAGTCCTAGTTCTTTTGCGAAAGACTTCTGCTGTGTAGCCATTTTTCTCCTTAACGCAAACCACAGTACTTCCGTACCTCTCTTCGTTTGTTTTTTTTTTTTATTCCTAAACCGAGGTCTTGGAGAGTCTGCCACTGAGGTAGCTGGACAGTCACTGGGTATTTTAGCCTGGGTACTGATTAAAATGCCCACCCTACAAGCCACACAGGACCTTGAAGAAGAAAACAGTCAGGCCTTTGAGCTTAGGTACTTTATGAGGGTTGTGTCTAATCCTAGGGTAAGATGCATAAAATAGTATGTCAGAACTCTGAGGCGTTGAAAGCCCAAAGAAAGTGGTAATGGTGGAAAAATGGGGATGTGGAAACCTTTTTGTAAGTTTTCCAAGCTGAAACTCAGTGGGCAAAAAAAGGGGGGGGGGAAATAGGGGCGGGAGAGACCAACCCCAAGACCCTTTTGCAGATTCTATGACACAAGTCAAGAAGATGTAGCCAGTCAGCTCATAAATTTGCCACTAACCACAACTAAATATAATTCAAAACACCTGGAAAGCTTTTTGAATAAATGAACTGAAAGACCCTACAGAGTCAGGCAGTTGTCAGAATTTGTGCTGCCAGAAAGATGGCGTCAATGCTCTTGGGACAATGAGACAAGTCAAAGGCTTAATTCATTCAACTGAGCAGTACCTCTGCACATGGATTACAGTTTACACTTCATAACGTACACTCCTGCTACGCCATATGTTTAAGAAACCGTCACTGGGGTTGTGAAAGAAAGGAAAGACAGTTCCCAGTCAAATTCTCACCCCCCTTGGTCACACGAATGTGTTCAATCGGTGAGAAATCACTGAGCTGTAACTTTGGATTTGCACACTATTTTGTACATGTGTTATATCTTAATAGAAAAGTTTTAAAACTTCCCGGCACCCTTCACCTAAACTAGTGGCACCATTAAAGACTGTGGCAGAAATACTTAGACAGTAGAGCATTCCGGTCAGTCCTCTGGAGTAAACTAACTAGTTGAGATGGAAACATAAATGCTTGTGGACTACTGGCTCATGGGCACTAAGAACCAACACTGCTTCTAAATGTCTCAGGGAGAAATTACTTGTCGATTTAGGGGCGTGCAGACTGGGCCACTTAACATGAAACAGGCTAATTCAGCAATTTCCAAATGTGAGACAACTGTAATACTCTTTCTGTTTAAAGTTTACTCTAAAAAAAAAAAATAAAAAAAAAAATAAATAAAGTTTACTCTAACATTTAAAGGGGAAAAGCACTGTATGCCATGTGTATGTGTAATAGAAATTAACAGAAATTTGGGTCAATAGGAATCCATTTTTGAAGTTTCAAAACATTCTTAACACATGACACGCCATGGAATCATAAAATCAGAGCTGAGAATAACTGATCTGAATCAGCAGAAAATGCCTATGAGGACACCTAACCAAAACCTGTTGCCATGGTTACAACACTATACAGCAGCTAAAAGATTGTATACCAGGGCAAAAGTGGAGAGTGAGTACTCTGTGTGTGCCCAGACTAGAATAAATTTCACATACTTTTTTAAACACACGTTTTAATCAAGTGCCTCCTACGTATTACAGAAGATTCATTTTGAGAGTAGAGAAATGTTATTTTTATTTGGACAGAAGAAGATTCACTTTATTCCTTTAACATGTATTGAGGGACTTACATGGCTAGGTGCCGGGATACGATATTTTTCTTGGAAGACAAACTTTATGCTCTTTAGGACCTCAGGCTACTTGGGAAGGCTGGGGGTGAGCGGTACTAACAGAAATGCAACAATTACCGAAAAATACAATGTGATGTTTATTAGTTGCTAAGCAGTGCAGTATTAACTGTAGCAACTGAAGGAAGGGGTATATTTGGTACAGATTAGTATAGCTGCAGGGGTGGGTGTGGAAGGGGGCACAGTCTGGGCCATCCAGCATGGGCAGGTAAGACTGCTAAAAGAGACAGGGCATTCCAAGCTAGGGCAGGTACAATCTAGGCAAAGGGCAAGGTGATGTGAATCAGCAGGAGGTTGACCAGTGCCACTTAAACTGTGATTCAAGGCCTAGGGCCAGCCCCCAATTTTTTATTACCCAGTGTTCACCAAGACAGGTCCAGAAATTAATAGGCATCTAGAAACTTTTATTGCAATGTGACAGAGTAATTTTATGTTTTGTGAAATTAATAAATATGAAGCTCACATTTTATATAACTTTATCATTTCATTCTCCTAATGATTTTTATTGTATTATACAAAAGTATCAATCCATGATGGGTTAGAAGTTAAAAAAAAATCCAAGCAGAGGGTCTTCCAGGACAGCTTTGAGAAGCACTGGTAGGGAAGCATGAATGATAGATCTGACTCAAACAGCTGGGGTGTGGAGGAGAAGTGAAGGAGGCGAGATAACAGAGGCCTTAAAACCCACGCAGCTGGAGGAATTTATACTGGAGACAAGATGCACTGGAAAGTCATCCCAGCTTCACAAATAAGGAAGTGACATGAAGAAAGAAGTTATTTTGTAAGGCAGAGTCTGGCTGCAGTTGGTTGGGAGATCAACCTCTCAGGAGGGGGGAAAGTACAAGGATTAGAGTTAACTTGGAAATCTGGTAAAGAGGCTGAATTTGGGGGCACCTGGGTGGCTCAGTTGGTTAAGCAACTGCCTTCGGCTCAGGTCATGATCCCAGAGACCGGGGATCGAGTCCCACATCGGGCTCCCTGCTGGGCAGGGAGTCTGCTTCTCCCTCTCTCACTCCCCCTGCTTGTGTTCCCCCTCTGGCTGTGTTTCTCTCTGTCAAATAAATAAAATCTTAAAAAAAAAAAAGAGGCTGATTTTAAATCCCCCAGCCCAGAGGGACAGATGGTAGTGCTGTAGAACAGAGGGCGAAATTTAGAGATACTGACTATCTGGGGGTGAATAAGGAGAAACAAGGGCTCCAAGGTTTCTTGCTGGAAGCCAAACACAGAGACCTCACTTCTCTAAAAGGAAAAGCGAAGCCTTGACTAAGGATGACAAGTAAAGACAGGCTAGTAAGGAATGCGGGGGACCCAAAAACATTGAATTACTTAGAGGATGGAGACAGGCTTTTGGGGGGGGGGACAAAATGTATAATCATGGAAAACAAGAAAGGTTTAGAAAAGTCACACTTTAAACACTGAGACTACCTATCAGTACCTTATCAAATCTGTATAGTCCATAAAAACTAAACTACACACGCAGTTTCTACCCTGAGATTCCTCCACACTAGAGTTACTGTATGTTAAAATGGCCATCTGCAGAGGACACTGTAGGGGAGGTGCCTTTCTGTAAAGGCTAAACAGCAACGCTTCCCTGAGCTCCTTCCTACAGGCAAAGGCAATGGAATGTTACCTGAAATTTAAAAGAACCTAACTAAGATGACCTCTGCTTGGGACTTCCAGGAAGAACATGGTGGTTGGGTACTGAGGGCAGGTATTGCATGGAGCACTGCGTGTGGGGCATAAACAATGAATCTTGGAACACTGAAAAAATAAAATGTAATAAAAAATAAAATAAATAAAAAGAACGTTTTATTGTACCTGTAAAAATACCCTCATATAAAGTTTACAATGACAACACCAGTGATTTGTTAACATTCAGTTTGTGGTACCTAAGTACTTCCAAGGGTATCTTCTATAAAGGGCAGTGATTCCCCCGCCCCTTGTCATACTTGGTCCTGTAAGAGGTTGATTTTTATGAATTTAATAAGCAATAGTTAATAAGACTGCTTTTATATAAGTATACATGTTGCTCAGAGAATCTGGTTGGGGGAAAAAGCCTTACCAGATTAGATACCATCTATCTTGTATAAGAAATGCATTGTTTACCCTCCCGCCCCCAAGGCTATGGAAGATAAGAAGACTAACCACAACCTTGGACAGGTTTAGAAGCTAAGGAAGGACTACTGCAGTTACAGTCCCCTGAGAGGTCAAACTTTGAGAAATTTCAATAAAGAGACACAAAGGAAGGTGGGGGTTTCTTTGAGGATAAGAATACATCGTTAAAAAAAATGTGTTGGCAATATAAGCTGGCTCTCTTGTCAGCACTGAAGTTTCTGGCCTATACTGTGCCTTTATTAACTGTTCTAAATGTGCCTTGCATTTTTCCTTGACCTTGACCTTCTGAAGATTATCATGTCCAGCCAGCAGCCTCTTCTGAATAAATGCAAGTATATATTCCCAAGACTGACATTATCTAAACTGCGAATTATGGACCACTTGGTTCTATGAAATGTTAGTGTATTTCCTCACAAAATAGACTGTGATTGTCCTATAATAAAAAAAAAAAGTTTGGGAAAACTACAAACATATTAAAAACTTCAAAAAGTCCTGCAGTGAAGAAATTCATTAAGCTTTGTACTTACCTTATAATTTTGGAAATGACCAGAAAATCTTTTTTTTCCCATTCTCAGAATGCTTATGAACCTCACAGCAAACACTGTGTTTTATGTAGGAACTACTGGCCTTGCCTGTGCAGAGTTAAAATCAGTATTTAAAATTAAAACTAAATGAAGTAGGTCACTAGAAGAAAAAAAGGATCCATGTGAATTTTCTGCAGAAAATATATATTACTATTACCGTATCTTTGCTACATTTCTATTATGCTAACCAAAAATAAAATGTTTTGGATTCATTTAAATGAGGGGGAAACGGTAACAGAGATCATTTTATTTTTAAAAAGCAGATATTTATAAAGTCATTTATCTTAAGCCTTAGAGTTAATTTCATATTTTCAAAGTATATTTATTTTCCCAGCTGCACTTTCCATACTTTCTGTTTTTATTCCCAACTGTGGGGGACGGCATTTTTCAAAACATCAGATAGGTGGCAGAAGACAGGCAGGTGGGACGGGATGTAAACTTAGCAACAAACTGCCCATTCATACATGGACTTGACTAAGGATATATTTTTAAGGCTTATAAATATATAGATAGAGACAATTCTATATAATTTTATTTTTAAATGTTAGGTTACAGAGAAAGCAAGCTGGAAGACAATACAGTCACTTTGCTTTTAGAAAAAAAAAACTGCTGCCTTTGGCTGTTTCGATAGTTTATTATATCTGCTAGTGGAGAAAAAAAAAGTAGATTTCTAAATACTGTGTTTCCTACAGTAACTGACTGCTTTTCTCTAAATGAAAAACGAGAACGGATGGAAAATTAAACCATAAATGCAAAGGGAAACTCTTAATCATCCTTCAAGTTTTTTCACATATGAATGAGCTAAATATCACATCTCTGAACAGAAAGATTAAAACACCCAATGGATTTTTTAAACAAACAAATCCTTATATATATTTGGCTATGGGAAAATCAATTGATTTTCATATCCTAGAAAAGAAATTCCATGTCATTGCTTTAAAAACATAACGTTAATTGTTAGTAATAGAAAAAAAAAATGACTGAGAAAAGCTGGCCACACAACAGCTCCTTTGAAATTAAACATATCAACTTTTGTTTTAGTCTTAAAGAATAAAAAGTATTAGTAATAAAAAATAATCAAGATAGGAGTCAGTTATTATGATTTTTTAAAAAGCAAACCACGTCCAATTAAAAAGTTTTGCAATACGAAAATCAAATAAGCAAAGGTACAATGATAAGGCGAAAACCACAGCAATTAAAAACTAGCCTAAGAAAAACACGTAGAGGCACGCCTGGGTGGCTCAATCCTTAAGCATCTGCCTTCTACTTAGGTCAGGATCCCGGAGTTCCGGAATCCTGGGATCCTAAGATTGAGCCCCACATAGGGCTCTCTGCTCAGGGGGAAGCCTGCTTCTCCCTCCACATTCCCCCTGCTTGTGGTGTCTCTCTCTGTCAAAGAAAGAAATAAAATATTTTTTTTAAAAAAAGACAAGTAGAATAGGATGGATGGTCTAACAAGTACGTAAGAAAGTTCTATGGCAAATAACCATTAGATTATTAAAAATAAACAGAACAGCTTGACAAAGCAATAAGAAAATAAAGCAATACTATAAATTAAGGAATGAAGGCTATCCTTTCACATCATTTTCAACCATCCCTCAAATCTACTAGAATATGAATTTAAAACGAAAAAGATAGTCTGCTGCTAAGTGAAATAAGACAATTATAATGCTAAATACCATGCAGTGAGTACAATATAAATAATTAAAGATTGGATTAAACAAAATCTAACCCTAACTGGTTATAAAAATACGTATTAAAAATGGCTACTCCTTTTAGATTCGCTAGTACAAAGAGGCCAGACATTAGTCACAGAATATGGGAAAAAAAGCAAATTTTAAACCAAAAAAAGACATAAAATGATAAACAAAGCACCAGATAATGGTTGTTTTAAATATCCAGTAAAGAAAACCTAATGATTTTTTACAAAACATTGATAAATTTAACATAACAAACACAATCCTACCTGGAAAACTATGCTACTATTTGAATACGAGGAATCAAATTAGCAATACAAACACCAATGAAAGAATTCAGTATATCTAAACAAAACAACCAATACTATAATATAATCATCAAGTTAATCATACTATTCTACTGCAGAATTTTGGGGAAAGCATTTCTTCATGATAATTTATCATATACTCAGATACAGACATTCTCAATAAGTATAATTCTGCAGGATTTTTACACAACACAAGGCAAAAGAACAGAATCAAGCCACATGGAAATTGTAAAAATAGATCTTTCTTAAATGACAACTGAATCAATAACAGAAACTATTTAAAATACAGCAAATTAAAATACATTCACAGCTCTGCATGCCCCTCTTAAAAGCAGCTTGAAAAAAATATTAAAATTGATAAACTGCTGATACAATTAAACAAAAGAGAAAAGTACACAAATTACTGACTTCAAAGATATAGTTACTGCAAAAATTATTTAAATTGTCAGGGAGTTCCATATGTAAGAATGCTTTTTTTAAAAAAGGAAATGAATAAACTCCTCGAAAAGAAAAGACAAAAAAAAGCTCAAGTGCCTAAAATGAAATAAGGAATCTAAAGAGACCAAAGAAATAAGCAATATTATCAACAAACTTGAAAAGAAACACTTAAATATTTAAATATTAAATGAATGATAATCCTCTTAAAGGATTCCTAAAAGCGCTCTATCCAATTCATCTTCATGAAGTGAATGTCAGCCTGATTATTAAGCCAGGCTTATGGCTAATATCTCAAAAGGAAAGTTACAGATTGGTCTTATTTGCAAACTTAGATGCAAAATTCAAAATGAAATTTTAACAAACCACTTTAAAAGAATTGTTCCTCATGTTGTCAGGTTTTAACCTGAGCCTGTGAGGCTGATTTTAAATAAGACCAATGACTCACAAAAGAAATAATAAAAATAAAGTGGTACGGTAAAAACAAAAATCTGAAAATCCAAAACTCATTTGTCTTTAAAGCAGATGGATTTTTAAGAAATGTATAAAAAATTATATATATGATATGTCCAAAAGAAGTCAACACTATTCTTAAAGGAAACAACTGGAGTTATTCATCTAAAAAAAAGAAAAACTACAGAAAGATATCTAGGTATCTAGTCACCATTCCTAATTAACCATATTAGAAAATGTGACCTTTGTGATCAGGTATGAAAAATGAGTTACATAAAGAAACAAAATTAAAACACTACTTGCACACTACGCAATTATATAACCTAAAAGACCAAGATACTGAAGAAACCACACTAAAAATGAGTTCAACAAAGGGGTAAGCTATAAAATCACAAAAATCTACCATACTCCTACTCCAATAATAGACATCTACCAAACACAACTGGGACAGAAATCTATTTTACCACAGTAACAACCACCAAAACAACAAAAAACATTAACCTGAAAATTACCCTAACTGGACACACATACACTAGGGGGATTAAGTATGGCAAAGATGACAACAGTTTGATACAATGCAAAAGCATTTAGGCCTTCATTTCTACCTAGACAGGATCCAAATCTTGTCAATTTTACCTCTGTAATGTAACAATATGATGTACAAAATGCTTGTCCTCTAAATATAAACTTAATGCCCAAGTTCCTCAGAACATGAGGTTAGAGACAGATGGTTTCTATCAAAGGAATGAATGAAACAAACCACAAATAAATGATTATTTAGTACATTTGTGGTAGTAAAAGGAAAAAAAATAAGGATAAAGCCAAATAACTGTAGAGCTACTGGAATAATGAAGACACTCAAGACTCTGTCGATCATACTACCACATAAACCAACGATCTGAGCCAGGACTCTCACTCAGTTCAGGAACAGGTGCCCCTTGAATTAGACTGGCTCCTCTTCCCCCTGCCATGTATAAAGAGTTTTTTCTACCAAAGATGTTTGTCGCAGCTGTATTCATAATATATTTTTTTTAATCTCAGAGATGTGATTAAAGCAACTCTAATACTGCACTTACCCCCCTCATTTGCTGTTTGTTCATTTCAAGGGATATGCACATGAACAAAGCATGCGGTCTCTAACCTCAAGGAACTTCCATTATATTATTTAACACAGCCATTAAAATAAGCGTTTGTAAAAAAATAAATAAGCAAGCGTTTGTATCATGCTACCTGATACATGAAAAGCAATGCACAGAAAGTCAGCTTACAACGTCTCCCAACAACAAAAACAAAAAACTGCACAGCCAATGATAAAAGCAGTGTGAAAGGACTGTCTCTCTAAAATACAAACAGAAACAGAGACAAGAATCTATGTAAAAAAAAAAGGACAATATAAGTAAGTTGGTGTTTTAAATCTGTGCAATCGTTTTCTACATGAAACTTACACTGCAACTTTCACAAACCTTTCAATAGCAGAGTCTGTCATTATCTAGTTGCTTCTATTCCTGTATTTTTCAGAGGTGACCAGCCTTTATGTATAGGTAACTCAGTGTACCCCTTTTTCCCCCATTTCTCTTTTGACTGCCAGTAACATAAAACACAAGTACTTCTTGTAAATTACTCACTGCACTTACTGAATAGGGGAATTTATGTTCCTTTTCCTCATTTTAAAACAGAATGAATGGAACATGTTATATTTCTTTACTCTCTAAAAGTCGCCTTTTTTTTTTTTAACTTATGAGCCTTAAATGAATTCTTTCAATGGTTCAGTGGCTCCCTAGTAGAAAAAAAGTTCCCCTACCCTATTTAATATGACACTATTTGTTAGAATATAAAAAGAAATCCTGAAAGTAGATGTTACAAGTTTTCCAACGTAGGACAGGGGACACCTCTACATTTAGGCCCTTAAAGGCATTTAAAGGGATTTTATGTTTATTCTTTAAACTTCCAACTTATGTTGTTCCTAAATGTCACCTGCATTAAAAACAATGTTTTGTCTCTGTTGCCCCTCTGAAAAACAGCTCAAAATTAGGACACCCAAAACAGAGACAGAAATGAGCATGGGTGACAATGGAAGTCAAAGGGAAGAGGAATTGCCACTAAAGCCAGGATAATTCTCCCAGAATCCCTCACATGCTTGGCCCACTAGCTCCAGTTAGAAGAGAAGCATCACAAAGCCTTCAGACTTGAGAGTGGCAAAGGGCACTGGACCCAAGGCCTTAGGTTCATTTCCTTAATGATGCCACAGGGAGCCCGGTGAATTTAATCTTGAGGTTTATTATATTGGTTTCAGCTTCACATTTAGCTTGAACACAATTATCTGTAGTCCAAATTCAATCTAGTTCCTGTGTGCTCTTGCTAGTCTCTCAAAAGTTCAACAGCTGCTTCTCTCTGGCTGCTAGTAATAGAAAGGAATGGATTCAGTAATATTTAGATTTAAACGCTGAACCTTGAAAGACCTGACTTTGGCACTTGAAAATTTCATTTAAAAAAACAAGTAAATAAAAGAAAAACGTGCTGAGACTGAGACTCTAAGGCAGAGGCGTGGAAAAATGAAATTAAATACCTGCAGTGGCTTTTGATCCAACTTCAAGACACAGTTTTTGGTTTATCATTCTTTTTCATTTAGGGTGCAGTACAAGGATTGAGTCTCCAGATTAAAAAGTAAGAAAGATGTGGATAAAACAGAAGAATGAGTTAACCATGAAATCAGAAATTAGAATAGGATTCAAGGAACTTCAACCATGTGAGCAAATGGATAGCAGAAAAAGAATCACACAATGTCTTTGGATTACAGTGTGAGAAAAGATGGCTCATTGGGAGAGGAACTTTTAATAAACGCTTTTGTGGAAATGATTACAATTCACTCCAGATGAGTTAAGGATTCAAACTTTTTAAAAAATTATTTTAAAAAGTGTAAGAAAATGGTATGGTGCATTTATATTCAATGTGTGAGAAAATTTTATTACTACCAATGCAGAAAGAAAGAAAAGGAAGGGAGGGAGAGAGAAAGAGAGAGAGAGAGAGAGAGAGAGAGAGAAAGATTATCACCCATAGGTGATAAATATGACTAAATAAAAACATAACTTTTTGTACATAAAAAAAGAAAAACAATATTGCAGCCACAATCTTGATGTTAAAAGAACTTAATATAGAAAATAATAAAAATCTGATATAACCTGAGAGCTAACACTATAAAATTATGCAAACAAGAAAGGAACACTGAAAAATGTTCAGCTTCATCAGCAATGAAAGCACTGTATCCCTATTAATTTTATAACAAAACTCAATGCTCCATACAGTTTATTCTCTTGGCTTAATGAATACCAGTTTTTAAGGCTACAATACTCTGTTGGCTCCAGGTGAATTAAAGCAACAAATAAGAGAAAAATCCGTATTTGCAGTCATTGGCATTTTATATACTGGCTATTTCAGTACACCACTAGGATAGTTTTCTGACTTTTGGCACATGTTTTGAACATTTCAGTTTCTTTCACACTTTTTTTTTAATTTTAGGTTTATTTTTAGTCACGTATGCCTAAACGTATTTGCTTGGCAATCTTTCCTAAATAGCTCTCCATTATGTCTCTGCCATTAAGTGAAAAATGCTTTTAGAAATTTGGTGATAAATATTTCCACTCACAAGCTTATTTATTACAAAAAAAATCTGTTCACTCTCTGGTGATTTTACACCATTTAAAACATTTTTTTAATATTTATAAACTTTTTATTTTTATTTTTACAATGTTCCAGATTCACTGTAAAACATACTTTTTAAAAAGCATTTGGGGCTGTTTTATTTTGTTTACACCATTTAAAACATAACTTAAAAAAAAGCATTTTGGACTATTTTAATTATTTTGTTTCATAAGATCCTATATCATAGAAAAACAAAACTGTTAACAGGGTTTAAGGACTGCCTACATTTACTGTTTGGTATTCCTAAAAGTGGCATTAGATTTTAAATGTTCTTTTATAATAGAGGTATTGGCTAACACTAAAATAATCATATTGCAATATATAAATGTATCAAATCAACATGTTGTACACCGTAAGCTCACACACTGTTATCTGTCAATTACAGCAATAAATGCTATTTTAGTTCTGTAATATAAAACAAATAGAGACATATTTAGGCATATAATTAATTCAGTATCCCACAGTGATCACAAGAATATTTATATCCTTAATCCTACGGACATTAGACAGTACTAAACCTTTAATGGGACTAATTAATGTTTATAAAAACAATGTTGCCTCAACACAAAAGAATTCTAGAACAAAAAAACATGGAGAAAGCATAGCTAGAGAGGTAAAGCTAGCTAAAGAGAAGCATCACAAAGCCTTCAGACTTGAGAAAGGCAGAGGCTAACATTTTAAAATCACCTGAAAGTTTACCTAATAATGGAGAGAACTGTTTTAAGTTTAGAAAGGTACTGCCAAACAAGTAAAGTAGATAAGCCGAAACTGAATTATATTTTGTTGAGTCTGAAGAATGAACACAAGTAATTCAAGGCAGGTAAAAAGCTTCGGAACTGTCCTGTGGTACACAGAAATAAGCAATATGTGAAAACCATGTTTAAGTTCATTCTCTCAAATAAACCATCTACTTCCTAAATGTTTTTAAAAACCAGTCAGTGGCTAAATTAACTCTGGTATATTAGTGAAGGGCTAAAATCTAGCCATCAAAAATGATAAATGTGTAGCCCAAGGGGGGTGGGGTGTTAAGAGAGATGAACGGTAGCAAGACCTTAATAAAATAGAGAACACAAATGTGTTTTTGGCAAAAATGACAAGGGCACGGAGAGATTACACAGTTGTATAAACAGCTGGTACTCTGTGGGGAAGACACTGCCCTCTTTTCTCTTAAGGTATTGCAGTATACAATTAAGAAAAAAATTACAGTATCTTCAACTGATATTTGCTCATTTCAGAGGATGAAGTCCCCTCCATCCACTCCAAAGTTGGCCCTCTAACATATATTTCCACAATCCTCTTCCTAGCCTTTGTGGGACCCCTGTATGTCCAGTGATGCATGTGGTCCACCTCTCCCATTTAAAACAGAACCACAAACACACCTTTAATCCCGCTGTACCCTCCAGGAGCACTCCCCATCCCCCTCAGTTTCCATAGACATCTTGCTCCTGCCTTTATCTCTCACATTCATTGACAAAATGCCTACCCTCCTGGAAGAGTCCACAGGTCAAATCTCCCCACTTAACATATCACATTCACGAAATAAAGGGGACATTTTAAAATTTTTTTCAGCTTTATTGAGGTATAACTGACAAATTATATTGTAAGATCTCTAAAGTGTCCATCATGGTGATTTAAGTATACACTGTGCAAGGATTCTGCCCATCTAGTTCCTTAATATATCCATCGCCTCACATATTTATTTTTTTTAAGTGAGATATTTAAGTTCTACTCTCTCAGCAAATTTCAAGTATATAATACACTTAGCAACTATAGTCACCATGTTATACATTAGATCCTCAGACCTTACTCATCTTATAGCTGAAAAGTCAGATTTAAAATAGATTCAATAGGGGTCAAAATCATTACGTACGCATTTTCAAAGGAGAGTTCAAGACTGGCAGGTAGGGGCTACAAGCAGAGAAAATGAATGTGAATCTGGTTGTTTGTTTTTAAAGATTTTATTTATTTGAGAGAGACAGAGAGAAAGAGAGCAGGGAGGGAAAGGGCAGAGGGAGAGGGAGAGAGAGTCTTAAGTAGACTCGGGGTTGAGCAAGGAGGCCCAAGGAGGGGGGCTCAATCTCACCACCCTGGATCTCGAAACCAAGAGTCAGATGCTTAACCAACTGCACCACCCAGCTGCCCCCATGTTGGTTTTTAAGTCCAGACCATAAAGAAAGGAAACAAACTGACATTTCAATAGCAGCCACTATGTTTTTCGAAGTGCTTTCCTTTGGGTTAAGGAATGTTAATGGTACACTGCTTACTGTAGAGGAAATCTCAGGCATGCTCTAATATAGCACTTTTGCTTTACAGATGAAGAAACTGAGGCCCAGTGCCTTGTTAAGGATGGCTAACACCAACCGCTCCATACTCTGCATCTACAAGCAAATGCTACACACGTGTCTTCTGTATAAACCTCAATATAAGCCCCATTTAATGGTTGGGGAAATGACCTTGGGACAGGTAAGTCATTTCCCAAAGGTGATACAGGCAAGCTGCATAATTTGCTGGCCCAGGGCAAGATGCAAATGCTAGGTCCCTCATTCAAAACTTAAGAATCTCAAGTTTGCAACCGTAGAGAATTAAACCAATTACAAGGGCATTGCCCAGCTCTGGGGGAACTGTACAGGTCACAATGCCCATAGATTCGAGCCTGGGCATCCCGTCAGTGCGAGCAGGGGAGCTCACACTCAAACCCACTTCCTTGGATCTCAAAGTCCCTAGACTGAGCCACTAGTTTCTTCTGTCTCCTGGGGAATTGAAGGGATCAGCTTACCCAAGGTCTCACCCCTGGTTGGCAACAGAGATAAAATACGAACCCCAGAAGCTTGACACCAGCTGCCCATGGCCACAAAAGCCCCCTTTGCCCCCTCTCCCTCTTCCAGGTGATTGAGATCAACTAGTTACCACCTCCTGGAGAGGAGCAGCTGTCCCCATCACAGCTGAACTGGCTTGCTGCTGGCTGACCCAGCCTGGCTTCTGGGAAAGATGAGGCGCTGGGAGGAAATGCAGGGAGGTGGTTCTTCTTCTGGATGCATGTGTGTGTGTGTGTTTTTAAGTCTCTCTCCATAGATCCTTACCAAGGCCAGTCTCGACACATATTTTGAAAAAGTCCCCTGGTGGTCCTCATCAATCTCACCTTGGGTACCAATTTTAGTCTAATAAGGAGAGTGCCTCCAGGAAACACCACCAGGGCAGGGCAACTATTCCTGTGGAAACGGCAGTACGCTTGAAGAAACACATACCAGGGCTTTAGAATTCTCAAACTCTGATACTTATTTGCTGTCTGACTCTGGCCACAGCATTTCACTTCTTAGAGCCTCAGTCTCCTCATCTATAAACTGAGGGTGTCACTGCGAATTTCTCCGGCTTATAAAGTATGCTGAAAGACATACTGACCTGTGCCTGGCACACATATAATCACAAAGCTTTTTTTTTTTTTTTCAAAGGAGGGTGGGGGGAGGGATAGGGTGGCTGGGTTATGGAAAAAATAAAAGTAAAATAAAAATTTAAAAATAAAGAGGGAAACACTACGCAAAATAACTTGTTTTAAATTTATTTACATTCAGGGCGCCTGGGTGGCTCAGTTGGTTAAGCGACTGCCTTCGGCTCAGGTCATGATCCTGGAGACCTGGGATCGAGTCCCACATCGGGCTCCCTGCTCGGCAGGAAGCCTGCTTCTCCCTCTCTCACTCCCCCTGCTTGTGTTCCCTCTCTGCCTGTGTTTCTCTCTGTCAAATAAATAAAATCTTTTAAAAAATTATTTACATTCAATTTGATTAACATATAATGTATTATTCATTTCCGAGGTAGAATTTAGGGATTCATCAGTTGCAGATGACACCCAGTGCTCATCCATCCCACGGTGTGCCCTCCTTAATGCCTCTTATCCCGTTACCATATCCCCCCACCTCCCACCCCTCCAGCAACTCTCAGCTTGCTTCCTAGAGTTAAGAGAGTTTGTTATGGTCTGTCTCCCTCTCTGATTTCGCCTTATTTTAGTTTTCCTTCCCTTCCCCAGTGTCCATCTGGGCAAAGTAACTGCTTTTTTAAAGCAAAAATTATATTCAATGTTAGGGAGCATTTCCCTAAGATACTCAATTTGTTAGGGAGGCAAATCTCTAGCCCCAGCACCTGTTCTAACTCTCCCTCCCGCAAAACAGACAAGGATGCAAAATCCTTTTCTCCTCCACCCCGCCCCCCGCTCAGTAAGAAGCCTCTTAAAAAAACAAAAAACAAAAAACTATTCAATCCAAATATCAACCCAAATAAAATTTAGGAAATCCATGGCATGGCTCTGAGATAGCACTCTGGGGATCTACTGTTTACCATGTGAGCCAGATGCCTAAAAGAGACCTTTCCCCCAGCTGTCAGCTCTATATTCGCAGCTTCCTTAATGAGGCTCAAGAAAAATTTCTGGCCTGAAGTTCAGTTTTTCTGTTGTTTAGTTCCCAGATCACCAAAATTAGCCTAAGTGCACCTGGCCGGCTTCTCTGAGGACTTCAAATTCCACCAAACAGTCCTGCCCCCAAGCAGAACAAAGTGACAATGCAATCAAGTTTACCTTTGCTGCCATAGCAAAGCACTGCCTATGGCTCTGGCATAACATTTGAAAATGCCTTTTTATTTATTGTGACAGCAGAATGCTCCCCTGTAAAAATAGTTCTGTACACAGACAAAGCCTTGAAGAGAACACACAAAGAATAAGAGCCACTGTGTTAAGAGGCATGAGAGTACTGGCAAGTTATTCCCACAAGCCTAACCTGGAAGATAAATTTTTAAAAAGCTGTCATGTTGCAAAGATGACTGCAAACTAAAAGCTTTCAGGTCCCCCTCCCCCCTCCCACTCCAGCGTGCCACTTAATGACACCATCCTCACCCCCTCCATTTCAGAAGTCTTAGCTATTAGCAGCAGCCTCGCCTCCCTTTGCCTGTTCTCATATTTAGCAGCCCTTCAGGAATAGTTGATACTAGTGACCACATGTCATGCTGGAAATCATCACTTCCTATGGACTGTTCTACCATTACTCCTCGGCCACTCCTACTCTGATGTCTCTTGGGGTTCCAGGGCTGGCTCTGTTGCCAATCAGCGTTTGGACTTTAGGGGTGCTTCTCCCATCTCGGCCAGCATCAGAATCCCCTGGAGGGCTTGTTCAAACAGAGCTGAGGTCCAACCCAAGTTTCTCCTTCAGCAACTTTGGGCTGGGACCCTAGAATTTGCCTTTCTAAGAGTTCCCGGGTGATGCTACTACCGTCCGGATGCCACACTTTAGAGAACCACTGTTCTAGGTAAAAGAGTACTGAAGTAGATTTAGATTAGACCAGGGTTTCTCAACCTCAGTACTTCTGACATTTTAAGTCAGATAACTCTTGGGGGGATTGTTCTGTGTACTGTAGGATGCCTTGCAGCACCCTTGGTTCTATTAGATGCAGCAACCACCACCCACAGCTAATTCTGACGACCATAAAAGTCTCCAGATGTCAACGTTCTCTGGGGATAGGACACAAACCCGCCCCTAGTTAAAAAGCACTGAATTACACTGACAACCAAGCTCCTTTCCTGTAAAGTGATGAAGTTTCTTCCTCTCATTTGTAAGATGCAAGTCTTTCTCAAGAGGTGGTCTTTTTTGTTTAATTCACCCATGCATCCGTCCTACTCTGTGTCAGGCACTGGGGGGCTACTCAGGTTGATGAACATGTCCCTGCTCTTAGGGCACATGCAATTCATAGACGAGACAGTGTGATTGATCACTAGGCCCAGGAAGCTGTGGGGGGACATGGAACAGTGACTGAGTGTGTATTTCTTAAAAGTAGAGATATTCTCTTACATAATCACAGCAGGCTTTCTGAAAGGTGACGATAAAGATGGGTAGGACTTGCCCAGACCAAAAGGATGGGGGGGGGGCGGGAGCACGGCAGGCAGAGTGCACGGCATACTCAAAGGCACGGGGAGGGAGGGTAACAAGGCATAAGAATCAGAAAACTACCAGTTCTACCACGGGGCTGCGGGCCATCTGTTCCCCCTGGTAGGAAGGGGGAAAGTAGAGGGGAACAGTATTATCCACTCTCAACTTTCTTGTGAAGGACTACCACATCTTTTTATCTCCTACCCATCTCTTTTAAATTCTATGTCCTTCCCCCAATTTATATCTTAGGCTATAGCCAGTTTGAAATTCTACTCACCTCAGAGCCTTACCGAATCTCTTTCTGCAGATGCCTGAATTAAACCCTTCTCCTCTCTTCTATTGTGACACCCACTACATCCGATTAGAATTGTTTTTGTCAGGGCGCCTGGGTGGCTCAGTCGTTAAGTGTCTGCCTTCAGCTCAGGTCATGATCCCGGAGTCCTGGGATTGAACCCCACATCGGGCTCCCTGCTAGGCAGGAAGCTTGCTTCTCCCTCTCTCATTCCCGCTGCTTATGTTCCCTCTCTGGCCGTGTTTCTCTCTGTCAAACAAATAAATCAAATCTTTAAAAAAAGAATTGTTTTTGTCTGTGTGCCCTACTAAGCCCATAAGTGCCATTAGGGCAGGAACCATGGCCATGCTCTTCAGTGTTTCTCCAGTGTCCTGCGCTGTGCCTGCCACCGACAAGCCACTCAAATTAGTGAATGTGCCCTCTATGACCCAAACTGAGCACTCACCAATGTCTTCCTTACCCAAATCAGCTTCTACTTTTGTATCTACCCACTCTACCCACCATCCCCTCCACCTCCCACATACCCCACTCATGTAATCTCATCGAAATCTGGGCATTATCTTCACTTCTTTTTTCTCACTCCATACATCCACCTTGGTGTTTCCAGTGAGAATCAAGGTCTATCCTCTGAACCTCAATACATACTACATCTGGGAAACAGTAGATGGAAAGAGCGTGGGCTCTGGAATCAAGTACAGGTGAGCTCATCTCATTTCCGCCTCTTAATCGCTAGATGATTTTGCATACATTACAGACCAGCCTCCGAGGCTTAATTTCCTCATCTTTAAATGGGTTCCACAGCACCAACCTTATAAAAGGTTGTTAAGAAGTTCAATGTGAAGGATTTAGTACTTTGATGTTACTACGTAAATGTTTCCTTTCACCTCACAGCACTCCTGGCAGGAGTAAGAAGCAGGCAGGAAAGGGAAAAATCTAGCTAAATAGGAAGGGCAACAGAATGGGGCTGGGTGAGAGGGAGAACATGGAAAACCAAAAAAGAAAAATTTTATTCCCCACAAGAGCCATATTCTCTTTCCTTTTTTTTTTTCCTCTCAGAGATGAAAACATAACATTTATGCTGATCAAGGAACACGGTAATATCCAAGAGAAATGAAAACATGTCAACCAAAACACTTGTGCACAAATGTTCACAGCAGCATTATTCATAACAGCAGAACAATGGAACAGCCCTAATGTCCATCAACTGGTGAATGGGTAAACAAAATGGTGGTCTTAGCCACACAATGGAGTATTATTAGGGAACCAAAATGAAGGAGGTTCTGTTACATACCATGACATGGATGAACCCTGAAAACATTATGCCAAGTGAAAGAAACCAGATACACAAGATCGCATATTGTGTGATTCCATTTATGAGATGCCGAGAATAGGCAAATTCTATGGGAGAGAAAGCACGTTAGTGGTTGCCTAGGGCTGGGGAGAATGAACAATGACTGCTAATGGGGACAGGGTTTCTTTTTGGTAAGGACACAAATGTTTTGAAGTGAGTAAACCATCAAATCATCAGAACCATCAAATCATAAACTTTAAATGGATGAGCTGACAGAATGTGATTTATATTTTAATAAAGCTGTTAAACAAGAAGCTAATGAGAATGAAAGAACAGATAGAGAAATGCCCCCCCAAAATAAAATTACTTCCTTCCCACATCCTAGTAGATTACCTTCTATATCCTACTCCAAAGTCTGCCACTAAAGAGAAATTGGCTATAGAGAAAGTCTCTCTGGTGCTGGCTGTGACAAGAATTTGTGGGCATGGCCAAAGAATCCGGTGAGGGGACAAATAGCGTCAGGTCCAAGCAGAGGCAAAGTGTCAGTGTCCCCAGAGAAGCGCTGCTCAGATGAAGGTACACACACATCGCCCTGAGATCCCGCTTTCACAGGCTGTTGTGGCTCTAAAATGAACGCATGTACTAAAATGCTTGGGGGATCAGTAAAGTGCCATATAAATGTTGTTATGCAATCAAGTCTGACATCTCTGAGGCTATGTGGGGGTCATTTTGAGAGGAGGAAGGGATATGGCAGTAAGATTTCCTTTTCCCTACTTTGCTTAGGGCAGGTGGGATGGGGTGTGGGTAGAAGAAGACGGCCACTTAACCTCACGTAGCCACAGTATCTTTAAATCTATACACTGGAAGCACCTGGCACAGGTTTGAGAGTCATATGACCTTAAATTGCTTTAGAATTCTTGAGTAGGAAAGTCACATGGAGACAGCTGAGAGCTTATCCAGCAAGGTCACTGGGTGTGGAAAGAATATGGCCTCTGGGGTCAGAAATTTTGACTTTGGGGCCCAGTTCTAACACTGGCAAAGCTTTATATCTTTAGTCAATTCCTCAGTGTTTCTTCAAACTGGATAAGGGTGGAGAAATAGATCTTGCTTATGTCACAAGGTGGTGGTAAGATCAGCTGAGCCAATATGATGAAAGCACTTTGTCAGACTGGAATGGTTGCTTCACAAATCTTTTTATGGTACAGGTCTATCAGGAGGAAAGCATTCAAGCACAGACTTCCACATACATACCACTGTATTAATATTATATACAATATAAAAAACATACAAAAACAGAAGGAGAAGGCATGAGATAAAAACAAAAGATTAGAATTCCTGTGGTAGCTTAATGAATCAATATTAAGTTTGCTGAAATTGGCAATTATGCTTTGGTTATGTAAGAGAATACCTCCACTCCTAATACATACTCAGTTACTTAGGGTAAAGGGCCATGAGCTACATACTTTATCCTCAAGTGGCTCAGAAAATATGTATACGTAGGCATATACACACCAGAGCATGCAAATGGAACAAAATTTTAACAACAGGTGAATCTGGGTAAAGGGTACAAGGGTGTTCTTTGTACTATTAATTTTTTTGCAAATTTTCCATAAGTTTGAAATTATTTCCAAAGAAACTGTTTTTAATTGGCAGTTCTAATCATTGAGACCTACATAATGGCAAAGTAAAGAGTTTGGCCCACTCTCTCCCCAGCAAAGCAACAATTTAACTGGTAAAAATTACTTTTAAAAGCAACCATTTAAAGTCTCTGGAAACTGTCCTACGGGCAATCAGCAAATGGAGACACATACATTGAGGAAAATCTATTAAATCTCAGCAAAGACAGTGAGAGTAGATGATATCTGAGCAAAGATTTGCTTTCCTTACCACCCTCCCCCAAGCTCTGTGTTACAGAGGCTCTACCCTGGGTAGCCAAGAAGATGGGGGCTCCTTCCCCTCACCACTCCTAGTCTGGGGCTACAGTTTCACCCCAGGTGGGGCAGGTTGTTGGTGTTTCTCAACACCCCCGTCCCTTGGCATTGCGGAAGTTGCATCACGATCAGGCATAGCCAAAAAAACCAGATCTCCCCTCCCTTACCCAGTTCCCACTTGTAGGGAAGGAACTCTGCTCCAGGTGCAGCAGGCCAAGAACCCTGGGCCCTGATCACCCTCACCCCAGCTCACTCTTAGGGCACAGGCTGCCACACCCTTTTTTTTTTAAGTTTTTGTTGTAATTACAGTTAGTTAAGATACAGTGTAATATTAGTTTCAGGTGTACAATATAGTGATTCAACACTTCCATACAACACCTGGTGCTCATCATAATGCGTGTGCTCCTTAACCCACATCACCTATTTCACACATCCCCCCCCCCTCCATCCACCTCCCCACTGGTAACCATCAGTTTGTTCTCAATAGTCTGTTTCTTGGTTTGCCTCTCTCTCTTTTTCACTTGGGTCATTTGTTTTATTTCTTAAGTTCCACATATGAGTGAAATCATGACTTTCTCTGACTTGTTTCACATAGCATCATACTCTCTAACTCCATCCCTGTTGTTGCAAATGCCAAGATTTCATTCCTTTTTAGGGCTGAGTAAGATTCCATTTGATATATATAGATAGATATAGATATAGATATAGATATAGATATAGATATAGATATAGATATAGGTAGAGGTAGAGGTATAGATATAGATATAAATATAGATATAATCTCACATCTTCTTTATCCATCTAGTGATGGACAATTGCACTGCTTGCACATCTTGGCTATTGTAAATAATGCTGCTATAAACATAGGGGTACATGTATCTTTTTTAATTAGTATTTTCATTTTCTTTGGGCAAACACGCAGTAACAGAATTGCTGGACCATATGCTATTTCTATTTTTAACTTTTTGAGGAACCTCCATACTGTTTGCCACAGTGGCTGCACCAGTTTGCATTTACACCAACAGTGTTAAGAGGGGCTCCCCTTTCTCCACATCCTTGCCAACACCTGTCGCTTCTTGTGTTGATTTTAGGCATTCTGACAGGTATGAGGTGACACTGCACTATAGGTTTGATCTGTATTTCCCTGATGATAAGTGATCATGTATTCATGTGCCTGTTGGCCATCTGGAAGTCTTCTTTGGAGAAAAGTCTGTTCATCTCTTCTGCCCATTTTTAATTGGATTATTCATTTTAGGGGTGCTGAGTTTTATAAGTTCTTTATATATTTTGGATACTAACCATTTATCAGATATTTCATTTGCAAATATCTTTTCCCATTCTGTAGGTTGCCTTTTAGTTTTATTGACTGTTTCTTTCACTGTGCAGAAGCTTTTTATTTTGGTGTAGTCCCAATAGTTTATTTTTGCTTTTGTTTCCCTTGCCTCAAGAGACATATCTAGAAAGAAGATGCTATAGCTAATGTCAAAAAGGTTACTGCCTATATTCTCTTCTAGGATTTTTATGGTTTCCTGTCTCACATTTAGGCCTTTGATCTACTTTTAATTTATTTTTTGTGTGTGGTGTAAGAAAGTAGTCCACTTTCTTTCTTCTGCATGTGGCTGTCCAGTGTTCCCAACACGGTTTGTTGAAGAGACTTTTTTTCCATTGGATATTCTTTCCCGCTCTGTCGAATATTAGTTGACCATATAGTTGTAGATCCATTTCTGGGTTTTCAATTCTGTTACATTGATCGATGTGTCTATTTTTGCACCAGTACCACATTATCTTAATGACTACAGCTTTGTAATATAGCTTGAAATCCGGAATTGTGATGCCTCCAGCTTTGTTTTTCTTTTTCAAGATTGCTTTGGCTATTTGGGGTCTTTTCCAATAAAACCATCAATGAACTAGGAGTCAAACAGAACTTCCTCAACATGATTAAAGACCAACTACAAAAAAACGCAGAGCTAACATCGTAATTAATAGTGAAAAACCAAACACTTTCTCCCTAAAATCAGGAAAAAGACAAGATGTACACTCTTAGCACTTCTATTCAATACTCTACTGCAAGTTCTAGCCAGGGCAATTAGGCGAGAAAAATAAATAATAGGCACCCAGACTGGAAAGTAAGAAATAAAACTATCTGTAAATACAGGGGACACAATCATGTATACAGAAAATCCTAAGGAATTCACCAAAACATTATTAGAATAAAGGAGTTCAGCAAGGCTGCAGAACACAAGGTCAACACACAGAAATCAACAGCATTTTCACACACTGGCAATGAACAAGCTGAAATGAAATTAAGAAAAAAATCACATTTATAATACCATCAAAAATAATAGAATACTTGGGAATAACTGTATCAAAAGAAGTATAAAATCTGTACTCTGAAAACTCGAAAACATTTTTAGAAGAAATTAAACAAGACCTAAATAAATGGAAAGGACATCCTATGACAGACAATAACAAGTGCTGGCAAGGATGTGTTAAAATTGGAACCCTCATACACTGCTGCTGGAAATGGAAGACAATGCAGCTGCTCTAAGCAAAAAAAAACAAACACAAATTTTGGCAGTTTCACAAAAGAGTAAACAAAGTTACAATACTACCCAGCATTCCATTCCTCAGTATACAGCCAAGAGAAATGAAAATATATAGCCACCCAAAAAGTTACATGTGAATGTTCATAGTGGCATTATTCATAATAGTCAAAAAGTAGAAATACCAAAGTCCTTCGACGGATTGTCAAAATGTGGCACATCTACACAATGGAGTATTTTTCAGCCAAAAAATGAATGAAGGACTGATGCATGCTACAACATGGATGAACCTTGAAAACGTTATGCAAAGTGAAAGAAGGCAGTCACAAAAGACCACGCACTGTATGAATCCATTTAAAAGAAATTTCCAGGGGCACCTGGGTGGCTCAGTTGGTTGGGCGACTGCCTTCGGCTCAGGTCATGATCCCAGAGACCTGGGATCAAGTCCCACATCGGGCTCCCTGCTCGGCGGGAAGCCTACTTCTCCCTCTCTCACTCCCCCTGCTTGTGTTCCCTCTCTGGCTGTGTTTATCTCTGTCAAATAAATAAAATATTTTTTAAAAAAAAGAAATTTCCAGAATAGGCAAATGTAAGGGGACAAGAAGCAGATTAGGGCTGACTTAGGGCTGGTGTGGGGAAAAGGAGATTAAGACTGACTGCTAATGGATGCAGGTTTTCTTTCAGGGTGATGAAAATGTTCAAAAATATGATTGTGGTGATGGCTGCATGACTGAACATAATAAAAAAACATTTAAATCATATAGTTTAAGTAGATGAGTTGTATGAAGAGCTGTATTTAAAACGTAAAGAGTCTAAACAAACCAAAGGCAGAAATATAGACTGATTTTTAAAAAGCAAGAACTTATATAGTATATGCTATTAAAGTACAACATAAGTTAAAAGTAAGAGACAGTGAAAAACAACTACCACATACTAGAATGACTAAAATTAAATACACTGGCCACATCAAGTATTGGTGTGGATAAGGAGCAACTGCAAGTCTTTGACTCGTACCATTTTACATTCCCATCAACAACCACTTTGGATAATGGGGTGGCAGTTTCTTAATAAAGTTAAACATGTGCTTACTGTATGATGTAGTCATTCCAATCTTAGCTATTTACCCAAGACAAATACAACCATATGTCCATAAAAAGATCTGCTCACAAATGTTCACAGCAGCATTATTCATAGGAGCTAAAAACCAAAAACAACTCCAACTCCAGTGTCTATCAACAGGAGAATAGAGAAACAAATTGTGTGGTATGTCCATACTACAGAATAAAAACCAACACACTGATACATAAGACATGGATGACTCAAAATAAATATGCTGGACAAAAGGAGCCGAACAACAGAGACTACATACTATATGATTCCATTTACATAAAACTCTAAGAAATGCAAATTGACATTGCTATCACATAGTCAGAGAGAGCAGACTGGCTAGGGGTTGTCTGAGAATGGTAAAAGGGAGGAAACTAAGAAAAGACTGGGAATGGACGTCTGGGTGGCTCAGTCAGTTAGGCATCTATCTGCCTTCCCCTCAGGTGGTGATCCCGGGATCCTGAAATCAAGTACCACATCAAGCCCCGCACTGAGCCCCACTTCTTCCTCTCCCTGCCACACCCCCTGCTTGTGTTCTCACTCAAATAAATAAATAAATAAATAAATAAATAAATAAATAAATAA
>PITA01017790.1:0-42310 GCA_004023965.1 Spilogale gracilis | reverse complement strand
CCCCAATGTTCATCACAGCAATGGCCACAATCGCCAAACTGTGGAAAGAGCCAAGGTGCCCATCAACAGATGAATGGATAAAGAAGATGTGGTACATATATACAATGGAATACTATGCCTCCATAAGAAAGGATGAATATCCAACTTTTGTAGCAACATGGACTGGACTGGAAAAGATTATGCAGAGTGAAATAAGCCAAGAAGAGAAAGTCAAGTATCATATGGTTTCACTTACTTGCGGTGCATGAGGGGTAACCTGGAGGACAGTGGGAGAAGGAAAGTAAATGGGAACTAGGGTAATCCAGGGAGAGAAACGAAACAACAGAGACTTTGGATACAGAATCAAACTGAGGGACTTGGAGGGAGGGGGGTAGAGGGATGGGAGAGCCTGGTGGTGAGTACTGGGGACACCTAAAGCATGGAGCACTGGGTGTGGGGAATGGGGAATGAATCTTGGAATACTGGGAAAAAAATTTAAGTAACAATAAAAAAAATAAATAAAAGAGGTCTCTTGGAAGATATGGGAAAAATTTTGTATTTAAGAACGAGATGTATACACATAGAATCTACATACAAGAAAAAAGGTTTATATTTACATAAAAGTAAATTATCTTTGATTAAATATATTCATAAAAACAAAAATGCGTGAGTAGTATTTTCTTTTTACTTTCAGTTCTTTGTAATCTGAGCCAGTGGAGAAGAGTGTGGTAGAACATCTATCTCTTATATGTCATAAAATAGAAAACTAAGAGAAAAAGAGCTTAAGGTTTTGACATTTACTCAATTTTATAACTACTTTGAGGTTTCATTTAAGAATGTCCAGATGTATGTGGATTGAAAGGTGGAAGTCAAAAGAGTTGGTTCATGGATGGCTCTAGAAGTATCAAGCATAAAGTGGAAGATCTAAAACTCAACTCAGATAATATTTACATACAAGGGGAATGACATGATATATTCTGTGATTCAGAGTCATAACTGTTGAAATTGAGCCCCTTGAGGCTGTCTAAAGTTAAACTCAATATAATTTAAGGAAAGTTTCTCTATCATTATCTAGATTTTTAACTGGAAATCCTTCTATCATACTTTGATATTTATTTCTCAATAGATTATTAAATGGAAAGAGAAGAGATGTGTCATTTTTAGGATCCCCCAAATGTAACTTGGAAAAGTAGTAATAGAAAGTATATGGAATGAGCTGAAGAAAAAAAAATAGATGCAGAAAAAAATAGACAGGAATGAGCAAGATAGAGCATTTAGTCAGGTGTGAAAAACAAAGTTCCTGGCACCTTCGTAATATATAAGACCTGTACATGGTAGAATCAGTTATACTCATATTAAGGTAAATTTAATGTCTAAAATAACTGTGATATAATAGCTTTCCATGCTAAGTTAAAAAATGTACTTTCTAGATAAATAAAGTTCATTGTATATGTAAAATTTGAATTTGTTGGGGACCTGGGTAGCTCAGTTGGTTAAGCATCTGCCTTTGGCTCAGGTCATGATCCTGGGGTCCTGGGATTGAGGCCTGTGTTGGACTCCCTGCTTCTCCCTCCCGCTCTGCTCCTCCTCTCTGCTTGTGATCTCTCTTTCTCTCTCTCTCAAATAAATAAAATGTTTAAAAAATGAATTTTTGTATGCATTAAATATTTCCGTATTTAAGAGTATTTATTGACATACCAAAATCATCTTAGAGCTCAGTCACCAAAGGGGGAGAAAAAAAATCAGAACCTTTTTTTTTTTTTTGAATGATTTTATTTATTCTTATTATTTATTTGAGAGAGAGGAGAGAGTAAGAGGGGGCCAGGGGAGCAGAAGAAGAGGGATAGGTAGAGTCTGTGCTAAATACAGAGTCTGCGGTGGTGCTTGACCCTACCACTCAGAGATCATTACCTGAGCTGAAATCAAGAGACCCGTGCTTAACCGGCAGAGCCACCCAGAAGACCCCAAACCAGGACCTTATTAAGGGCAATGACATTCATCTCCCAACAAGGTTAGTGTTGAGATGCTTGATATAGTTGTCAATTTGGTCTGTGTTGGCCTCATAAAAATCATGATGTCCTACAACCCTTGCATAGGATATGTCAAATGGTAATTAATCCATGTTCTTAAATTTTGGAATACTTTGCTGTTAATTTAATTGAATTTTCAAATAATACTTCTCATAGCATTTATTTTATTGATTCAGTAATTTAGCAGAAACAATTAACTGTATGAATCACTGGACATTTGTTATAGTTGTTGCTGCTGAAAACACAAGAAAGAAAACAGAAACAGTCCTTGGTTTGCTTATTGCAGAGTCAAAATTTTGTATATACCTTCAAGTACATGATTCTTCTCATTTACAGGTTTTGTTTGACTCTATAAGTGACTGAAAAATAAAGAGAGTAGTAATACCCTAAAAGATTTCCAAAGTTGATGGATCTTTCTAGAATTCCCAGAGATATTTTATGAACCTCTGCTGTATCATCTAGGAATTTTTGACCAAGATGAAACTTAAGGAAGCTGTCATGAAATTGAACAGCTGTCCTATGTAAAAAGAGATGCAAATCATAGCATTACTGAAATGCATTAAGTGCGCCATTGCAAAATTTCATGAATCAAACATGGGCTAAGTCACATTGAATTGTTTTATAATTGTGTGATTTATTTACTCTCCTAAAAATAATTTAAAAACTTCTAAGTATTTAAAAAATCATTAATTTATGAATCCTCAAAAACTTAGATCTGAGAAAGAATAATGTTACTTTTCACATAATGTACAGTTTGGAGACGAAAAGAACAACCAACCAGGTAAGTGATTTACTTACCGACTTATGTGTTAATGTTGCAGAAACAAACAAACAAAAGTATCTTGATCTGCTTCCTCTGTTGTGTTCACAGAGCTGATTATATGGTAATAGTAGGACAGGAAAATGAAGAAAAAAAGCAAGTTTTTATTTCAAGCTCCAAAGACACTTTTTCTAGAGGCACCAGGCTGATCTTTTTTAAACATGTATTTAAACCATTTAGATTTAATCCATCATCATAGGAGCACCCATTGCTTGAAAGTATGGGCATGTATCAGAAGTGATAGTAGCCAGGAAAAAAAAATGTTCACACTAATGAAGCAAAATATTTTTTTCAGCTCTCAATTTATAGCCCATATTATTATAAGATTATGTTACTATAGAATTAGCTATGTTATTAAACATTGTCAAGCTCAACCTTCTTATTTCATAAAATATTGCATCTGGTATTTCAAGAAAGGTTTGTGAAACTTCCTCATTTACTCAGCATGTGGTATAGAGAGTTCTGTTTTAGAAAGCTTTCCAAAAAACATATTGTTTTGGTACTGATACATAAAAATAGAAATATGTCTCATATCCCCTTGCTTATTGGCTATATTATCTCTCTTATGTCTGGTTATTTCCCTGCAAATCTGAGCATTCAAGAAAATACTTGTTCTATTTCCTTATAAATTGTATGTTGAAAAACTGACATAATGCAGTCCAGCAAAACTAAATGTATGACTGTCAATTCACATAGGAGAGAGCTACTGTTTCTCACTACTCCAGATGCCTTCTCTCAGTCAGCAAGGACTCCTTTGTCCCCAACTTCCCATTTAATATTAATCCCATTTTAGCAGCTGAGGATACTAGAAGGCAATATCCAGATATTGAGGATTTCACACTTGAACTAATTTACCCGGATGAGTTAGAGGATATCTTGTTTAAGTGGAGGAAAACTCCAAATCTTCCTTTGTATAAACCTACACTGTGGATCTTCATATCCTAGTGTGAAACCTCAGAAGTGATTTTAAACATCAGGATTGATATAAGGGAAACCTAAAGATTGACCCAACCATTTCTGTCATCATTTATAGCTATATAGTTAAAATTCAGCCATATATATATATACACATATATATAAATAAATAAATGTATGCCATATATTTATAGCTATATATTTATAAATATGAATATATAAAATATATGCTCTTCTATTCATTTATTATCTATTATCTATCTATCTATCTATCTATCTATCTATCTATCTATCTATCTATCTATCTATCTATGTATCTGTCATCTATCATTGCCCTGTACCTGCTGAATTTAATCACTTAGGAGTACATAACAGAGGGCAATCCTCAGGTAAGAGTCATTTGGAACAAACCAGCACAAACATGGTGAGATAAGACATTTTAAGACAAGAAAGATTAAAGCAGAAAGTTGAAGACAAAGATACAAGTTTAAATCACTGTGGAAAAAAAAGCGTAGGAAGACTTTGATCAATGCTAGTGATGAAAAAATGAGTAACTTCAATCAAAAACACCCAAAGCACTTTATAAGCCTGGAAAAATAAATTACTGAAGCCTGGCCAATTCGGATCAGAAGCATGAAAGTGCTAATAGATATGAATGAAAAAGCAGCCATCGGTCAATCTAGTTACTTTCTGATGCTGCAGACATCTTGGCATTTGAAATGGTGATCAAAAAGTACTTTAATCAATATAAATGAAAAATCAGGTTTGGTAAATCTGTTTATTTTCTAGTGATACACTAATTTTAATTTTATCCCTCATTTCTAGTGATGATCAAAAGTATATTGAGAATTAAATTAATTTTACAGAGGGGCAGGGTTGTATACATCTGTTTATCATTTGAAGCTATTAAAAGCAATTGTGTAATTTTCAGAAGTTCTAGTGTTTCAGAATAAGTAAAATAATGTTAAGTAATAGAATTCTTTATTACTTTTAAAGCATTATTATTGGTGGTAAAAACTATCTATCTATCTATCTATCTATGGAACACTGATATTTTTGAATATTTATTGTATGTAAGGAACTATTTAAGGGCTTTATATGTTTCATCCATGGACAATCCTAATAAGGTAGGTAATATTAGATTCTGCCAATTATATGGATTTAAAATCTTAGACTCCTAATATATTCTTTGTCATAGGACACATAACTAGTAAGTAGTGAAGCCAAGATGCATACTTAGGGAGCCTGGCTCTAGGATTTAAGCTCTTACCTATTCTATCTATCTATCTATCTATCTATCTATCTATCTATCTATCTATCCATCCATCCATATATCTATTATGCATCTCTTCTTTCTCTCTTTCCTTTTCTTTCCATTATGTGAACCAACTTAAGTGGAGAGCAGTGGTCGAGCAGTTTGCTGGAATTGTCATGACCCAAATCTAAAACGAGATCTTCTTATTTCATAAAATAAACATGATCTCTTCCAATGTGAAAAAAGAAATAATTGTCATTTCTAAAATTCATTATGCACTGACAACTACAGAAGAGAAAATCAAGCTAAAGTTTAGAACCTTAGGTAATAAATAGAAAAATAGAATTTTAAAATGACAATGAGCTATTACAGGAAGAGAGCTACTAACTAGAGCTAATTCACTCAGTTCTTACAATTGAAAACAAACTGATCAGGCTTATGATTAGTCAGATTTTATTTTTAATAGCCATTGCAGGTATGATCCTATCTAGGTCAGGTTTTTCTAAACCTTGACACTATTGGCATTTTAGCAAAAATAACTATTCTTCCCCAACATGACATCCACATGTGTTTTCCTACATTGCTGAGTATTATAGAGAGGCAAAATTGCCTCTAAGAATGAATGATCTAAAATACTGGAATATTGGAATGCTCATGTTTGACATCATTTTGGCGAAGTTTGCTAACATCTGGGAGATTTATAATTACTCAGTGCTTTGACAGAATCTCTGTAAGTCTGACACAGTCAACCCATTTACAAAAAGATCACTTGTAGTGACAATCACACCTTTTAAATGATACAATTTGTTTTGCCCACATAATTGAGAGTTAACTGGCTGTGGTAAATGGTCCAATTGGACATGAATGTGTCCTCAGAAAAAGAAAAAATAAAGTGCTTTCATGTCTGTGAAAATTCCCTCTGAGTATGAGAGTGATGAATAATACATACAAGATAAAACATGCTCTGACTCTGGTTCACAGACCTGAGATCCAAAGAGAGGCACAGCACTATTACAGACTCACTAATCATCAAACTCAAATCATTTAAGCTTTAGGTCTTAAATAGACCAAAACATTAACTATTAGGCATTAATGACATGACATTTAACAGGCTGGGAGCTAACAAAAAGTAACAAAAGAATCCATTAAAAAAGAAGGAAGTGAATTTTGAAAGGTATTTTTGGCTGAGTTATTTTTCAGAATTAATTTATATTGTGTGGAAACTTGGATCTTTAGGAACAGTCTTTAAAATAAAACTTAAATTTTATAATATAATTCTGCTATTAAATTCTATGTAAAACTAACCAGATGTGGTTCCTAATCCAACCAGTTTTTAAGATCTTGGCATTTGTATTAGACATTTAAAAATCTTTTTTTTAAATTTTATATTATATTCAAACCAATTATATCTATGTACCCAGATGATAGGATGGTAAGTCATATAAGAAAATTAAGGGAAAAAAGCATATTTTATTTTAAAAATTCAATCCAAGCAAAGTGTTTGAATAGAATTGGAACTGTTTTTGAATTGTAAAAATGCCTTCTAAGTTCCATCTCTGTTACTTCTAAGGTATCTGATTCTAAATGACTCCCCAAATACTTTTCGAAATTGGTAATAATATTTGTCCTATATTGCACAAGGTTATTTTGGAAATCATATTAAAATATATAAGAAATCACATTGGCAACTGTAAAACTAACTAGTTTTTTAGGACATTTATTTCTTATAGAATTTGTCTAGGGGCACCTGGGTGGCTTTGTTGTTTGAGCGTCTGACTCTTGGTTTCAGCTAAGATCATGTTCTCTGGTTTTGGGATCCACCCTGTCGGGCTCTACATCTGGCAGGGAGTCTGCTTCTCCTTTTCTCCCTCTGCCTCTCCCCCCACTTGTGTGCTTTTTCTCTTGAAAATAAACAAATCTTAAAAAAGAATCTGTTCGAAACAATTTAGTTTCCCCATAAGTGTGAATTAAAAATGATTACTGGTGATCATTCATATCTCAAGGACAATAGGATTTCAAATCAAGAGGCAGGAAGATAATAAAGTTCCACTTATGATTTTACACAAGGATTGATGTTGGTCATTTTATACTGAAAGAATATATATATATATATATATATATATATATATATCACAACAGCATACATGTATGTATGGCCATGTTTGGTGAGTAAATGTCTTGTGAAGGTTCTCACATTTTTGGGTAGATGTTTTATCTGCATTTTGCATAATTTAATAGAGATTTAAAATTATTTATTGTTATAGTTAAAAATTTTTGATGTGCAGCTTTATGTAAGTGTGGTGGAAGAGTAAGTGAAGGACTTTCAGTCTTTTGGTTTTATATGTTTTATTTTTTCAGACTTGAAATCTTTTACTCGAATAATACTGTTTTTTAATATGTCAGTTATTTGCCTATGATGTTAGGGATTTGAGATCTCTGAGAAAGTTTCACTTTATCATTTTGAACAATTTCTTCCCCATTTTGCATAGTCTCCCAATGCCAACAGTTGTTGATGTCTCTAGAAACAGATGGTTTGTGGGAGGATTGTTGAGTGAGATATTCTGCATCATGGTCCCAAGACTGCACAGTTGCTGTTGGAAAGGTTACAGAAATGACAACTGGTATAAGAGAAGTTGCAAACCAGAGAGTGAAAATAGCCAGACAACTGTATGGAGACTATCCAAATTAAAAGACTTTTTGATGAAATCTTGACATTTCTTACAGAAGAAAATGCAGTGATTGCAGGAAGTTTGGATGGTATTAAGGTGGTTGACATATTGGCAATGCTTTTCATATCTATTCTTTAACAAGTTTCACAGTTCACCCTGAGAATGATGAATATGTGGGAGACTCCATAGCAGGATTTTTTTTTTCACGTCCTTGGGTTAAAGATAATGAATATGTACATTCCCATTTGCACATCATGTCCCTAGTTAAACTAAAAGTATTTTTCTTTCATTCAAAAAATTGAATGGTTAAAGAAACATTAAATTATTCTCTACCATTTAATTAACTGAGGCATTCTTTATCAGAGAAGAGTAAGATTTGGAAAATGAGATAAGAATGTGACCCTTGAGTTAAAGTAGCTATTCCAGATATGGGGAATTTAGTTAAGAACACATACAGGACACATTTCTGGGCTTCCCAGTGTTCAATAGAATCTCTCATGAATATGTTTTAAGTAAGTTTCTTTCAAATGTCAGCTTAGTACATGTTAACGTAGAAGTGTCAGTGGCTATGGTTTGATTTTTTTAACCTTTTTTTCTTACTTACCTCCTACTCTTGCTCCCATCAATAAACGCACAGTTAATTAAATCGTTAGCAGCTTCCTTCAAATATCTGAGTACTTAAGAGTAGGAGAAAGTACATTGTAAACTTACTGTTTAATTATCTTATTAAATATGTATTGCTTACATTATATGATATCAACTGAATTATACTAACTTAGATTTCAGTGTGCAGTAAAAAAATACTACTTGTGATATTTGGATCAACACATTTACTTACGGACAATAAATGAGGGCTCATACAAATGCTCTCACTAATAACATAGTAGCCTAACCAGAATTAGGAAGCCCCACCTGTCCTTTCCTCTTCATTCCTTTCTGTCCTCTGTTTTTTGTATCGTCTGTCCTTCTTTCTTTTTCTTTTTCCTGTGGTGAAGACTTTTAAGACTTACTCTTACCAACTTTGAAATATGCAGTACTTTAGCATTAACTATAATCTCCAAGCTATACATTACATCTCCATGATTTACTTATTTTATAACTAGAAGTTTGTACTTCTTGACACCCTTCAATCATTTTGCCTACCCCCACCTTGCCTCTGGCAACCAGTAAACTATTTTCTGTATATGTGAGCTTGTTTTGTTTGTTCCACATTTAAGTGAGGTTGTAAGGTATTTGTCTTTTTATGTCTGACACTTCACTTAGGATAATATCCTCAAGGTCTATCTGTGTTATCACAATGACAAGATTTCATTCTATTTTGTGCCTGAATAGTATTCTACTGTGTGTGTGTGTGTGTGTGTGTGTGTGTGTGTGTGTGTGTACCATGTGTTCTTTATTCATTCATCCATTGATGGGCACTTATCCCTTTCTTTTTTTTTTTTTTTAAAGATTTTATTTATTTGACAGAGAGAAACACAGCCAGAGAGGGAACACAAGCAGGGGCAGTGAGAGAGGGAAAGCAGGCCTCCCACCAAGCAGGGAGCCCGATGCGGGACTCGATTCCGGGTCCCTGGGATCATGACCTGAGCCGAAGGCAGTTGCTTAGCCAACTGAGCCACCCAGGCACCCCTATCCCTTTCTTTCTAATAATCCCACAAGATAGGGCCAACACCATGATATATATTGAAATTTGAGACACATAGATTCGATATATGAAAGAACTAAACAGCAGCAACTCTCTTCTTAAATAAAAAACCCAAAATATGTAATGGGTCCGTGGCCATACATCTCATACCCAGCCTGGGAATATGTTGGAAGACCAGTAGTCTATAGACATTGCCTGTTTAGTCAGTGCAAGACTCTTTTAAACACCTGTCTGATCATAAGTAGATTGGTTTCCCTCAGGGAATTATAAATGGGAATTTCTGCTCCACCAACCCTGCTTCACCCACAGTGGAATTAAACAGACTGTCCAACCTGATGTAGGTTACAGCATATGTTGACAGAAATTCTACTTGAGTTTCTCATGAGATTTTAGTTTGGGCTATTTCATTTATAGCAGACTTTCAAAATTTTCTTCTCCACGTATCTCTACATTAATTTAAGGACAGATAGACAAAATCATAGTAAAGTATAAAGATGCAGGTGAGAGGGAGGATTTTGTCTTGTTCTGTTTTTAAATAAATAGACTTTATTTCTTAGAACACCTTTAAGTTTATACGAAATGGAATGTAGGGAGAGTTTTCATTTATTGCCTTTCCTCACCCTTCCACATCTTGCCACCCCATCCAGTTTCCTCTGTCATTAACATCTCGCATTGGTGTGGTACTTTTGTTACAGGTGATGAATTATTATTGGCATATTACTACCAATCAAAGTCCATTGTTTACATTAGGGTTCACTCTTTGTGTTATACCATCTAGGGATTTTGCCAAATGTACAAAGGCATATATCTACCGTTATGGTATCATAGAATCATCTCACTGCATTAAAAATCCATTGTACTCCCTCTATTCATCCCTCTCCATGACCCTTAGCCCCTGGAAACCACTGATAATTTTATTGCCTCAAAAGTTTGCCTTTCCAAAGAAAAGATTTTAATTCAAATACCTTTTATGTTAAATGGTTCTTTTTTCTGAGGGATATTCCAAATTTAAATATAAATGGCACATAAAAGCCTGGGTGGCTCAGTGGGTTAAAGCCTCTGCATTTGACTCAGGTCATGATCTAAGGATCCTGGGATTGAGGCTCCCATCCAGTGGCCTCTCTGCTTGGCAGGGAGCCTGCTTCCTCCTCTCTCTCTCTGCCTGCCTCTCTGCCTACTTGTGATCTCTCTCTGTCAAATAAATAAAATCTTAAAAAAAAAAAAAAAAGAAATGCCACAGTTCAAAAAATTATATGATGAATGCATTTGGGAGGACCAGCTGTGTTAGTTTTTGCTTAGGACTTAAATGTAGGAATTTGTGTGACTAATTTATTTAAAAAAAATAGAAAATATGGACTAATGATGATAATGTAGACTTAATTGTAGCAATTTAAAAATATTTGCCTCCAGGAGATGCTTTCATTTTGTTGGTTGTTTTTGACTGATTCTTTAGTAATTCAGATACAACCTACAGTGGCAAAGGCTGTTTCTAACCTAAATGTAATAATTGCTACATTTAGTTTATGGTGGGCCCATTTGAAAAATCGATAGTGATCAGAGAAGAGGAGATTGGGGCCAAAGAGATAAGTGGCAGATGGTCACAAAAAAGTTTCTTTATAATACAGAATCACTGAGCAAGGTGACAAACCACCATCAGAAGCAGAGGGACTTTTAGATAGGTAATCAGAAATGTGATGTTATTTCAAAATCAGGTCACTTCTAATAATTCTCTAAAGAATTTTAAAACTGCTTAAAATTCCCTTAAATATTATAGCATGGGAAGGAGGCTATTTCTTTACTGGCAGGGCTTCCAAGAATGATAGTTTGGCAACCTAAAGTTCTGTTGTCTTACTATAAAGTACATGGTAATGTTCATTACAACTGTATTGAAATGATCGTTGGCATAGTACTAAATCTGATCTAATTCAAAAATGAATTCAAATTTCATAAAACTCAATAGTAAAGCTGAACATACATTTTTTTCTTTTATTGATAATGGCCTTATCATAATTAAATTGCTTTTTTATTTTTATACATAATGCTTAAAGATTTGTCACTACTTCTTTTCTAAAGATTAAAAACATTTAATATGTTAGAAAATTAATTAGGTATTTGCTGTATCAAGGATGGAAACTCTACAAGGTTTTGCATGTTAACTGTTTGAAATTTTCTGCTTTATAGTACAGGTGATACCTATTTACTTATTATAGCATCATTAAAGTAGTCCCCAATTTTGTTAAATAATAGTGCTCAACTCGTTATCATTGGAAATCCATTTATTTAGCAGAAAATATTAAATAAAGATCACAAGAATATTTAAAATACCCAGTGGAAATTAAGATTACTGTGTACTTTTTTAAGATGTAAATTTCAGAAACAAGATACATATATCCTATTTTGTTAAATGTTAGCATTTGAAAAAAAATTAAATATGTCATTTTTTTTTAGCTAACCACAATGTAATTCCCACAATATTATATACTAGAATACCCACATAAAAAAGTGAATTGGGGCTCCTGGGGCTCTGCCCACCTGCCCGCTTACCACCTGTGACTGTGCAGCTGACCTCAGGTGCTGGAAGACCCCTCCCAAGGGTCCTTTTCTGTGAGGGAGGGAAGCCTCTCTACATTCTGCCCCCAACCCTGCAAAGTTAAGTTTGAATAGAGGGGAAGAAGGAGACACAGACATGAAGAGGAAGATCCATCTAGGAGTGAGGAACTGTATGCCAGCAGCTGTCTAGGAACTTGTCCTGGAAAATTGTAAATCATATGATGGGAAAACTGAGGGCTTCACAGATGAATTTGTGAACTTATAAGTCCTTAATTTAATGAATGCAGGCTTTAAGGTCTGGATGCTAGCAAAAAAACTTCCAAATCTCACACTGCTTAAGTGGAAATAAACTCAAAGATTATTACCTTGGAGCCTTTGAAAAAGTTGGAATATGCGAAAAGCCTGGATGTGTTTAACTGTGAAGTTATGAATGTGAAGGACTGCTGAGAGAGTGTCTTCAAACTCCTGCCCCAATAGACCTACCTGGATAGCTCTGACAAGAGGATTGGGAAACCCCTCACTTAGATGCCAAGTCGGATGCTCTGAATGAAGAGGAGGAGGACGAAGAGGGAGAAGATGAGGATGAGGATGGTGAGGAGGAAGAGTTTGATAATAAAAAGGATAAAAACAAAGATGTGGAAGGGGAAGAGGATGAAGTCGAAGGCAGTTGGGAGAAAGTAGAACTTGGACATGATGAAGTCGATGAAGGTAAAGACAATGAGGACCAATATGTAGATAAAAGGCAGAAGAAAGTGGGAAAGATGAAAAGAGGAAGAGAGAAACAGATGAAGGAGAAGATGATTAAGACCCTGAATAACCTGCAAAAAAAGGAGGGTTCAGTTTTGGTTGGACTGCTCATATGGATTTGGTAGCTGTTTAAAAAGAAAAGGTAGCTGTGAAACAAACCCCAGGACATCTACCACCCAAGGAGCCAGAGAATCATTCCGGTGACATTCCATCTTCCTCCATTTAGTCCCTCTTGGAAAGTCACCATCCCAAAGCTTATGGACTTCACCCCAACAAAATTGTAAGCATTGTTAGGTTTTCAGGCAAGACTCTTGCAGTAGCATGGAGAGCTGTGATTGGTGAGTGAATAATCTGTGGCTATTAATTACACCAAGACTGTAATGGAACTTTTACTTTCTGTACAATAAAGAAGCTTTACAAATAAAGTCTTAACGTTTTGAAAAGACAAAAAAAGGTTAATTGTAATTGTAACTGAGCTGAATGGAGTTCCAAAGCTAAAGCTGGAACATTAGCTTAAGTCAACATTACATACATTTATTCTCCAAGACTGAAGCTCCTTAAGATACTCAATGAAAAATAAATTTGTGTGTTTGTATCTGTATCTGTGTATTTAAATATGTGTATATAAAATGTATGTATGTGTATATATCTGTGTATATTAAATATTAATATATCTGTGTATAAAAGTATGCAGTGATTCTCCCTTATAGACTAATGTGAGATATTAGAATATTAACTGCTTTGGGAATGACATGCCTGAACAAAGATTCTTTGACATACATCAATAGTATGAATATATGGATAGAAAGAGCAGACATAGGCAGTATTTGAATAAATTAAGTAAGATTTACTCATCCAAGTGATCAAGTAGGTCACTATAGTCAAGATATACAGAGAGAATGAACATTGTCTATGGGGGAGAAGAGATTTTTAGTCCCTAAGCCACAGCAGTGGATACAGAGTTCCAAGTAGCTTCTGAGTGAGGGTCATATCAGCCATTTTGAAATGAGTACAATTGTTTTTACATAAATCTTGGATAGTCTAGCGTGTAGTTTTGCCTGGATATGTGTTATAGGCCATGTTGCATGAGTCACACCAGTCTCAGAATTACATGAAGCAAATATTACTAAGGTATGGTGCATGGTATAGTCAGGTATAAACATTTTTCATTTATCACTCTCAATCTCTCCATGATGACACAGCTGGTTTCAAATATGTTCCTAAAATACTTTCCCATGCACTCATTTAATTATTGCGCACTGGTTCCAGTTATTTCTTTAGTCATGAACCATTCATTGTCTGTCCTTGCATTTATGAATATACAGGTAATATAAATTTGGACATTCTATCTACCAGTGACATGAACTTGAATTTCAATTCTTCATTCTTGCTTAATGAGTGTGGATATTATATACCACTCATTTGTGTAATTCTGTATTTCAAGTTGCCTTTCCTTTACTACCAACCTTTTATGCCGTCTTTTCAGCTGATTTGCATATTGTCCAAAGACAGTAATGTGGGACTAGCCTAAAGGCCTGGGAACCTAGCCATGATTCAGCAAGTTCTAGAGCTACCTTTGTGTAAACTGAGTGCTTAACAGATCCAGCTTAGCTCTGCCAGCAGACAAGTGATCCAACACGTTTTTCACAGCAACCTGGCAACAGCTTCAATTGCTTTGCTTGTGTTACAAGTTTGAGAAACACTGCTTTAGGAGCGATACTGAAAAGAAATCTTAATTTTAGTTTAGGGCTTTGCTGTTCCCTGTGTGTAAACAACAGAAACAAAGAAAAACCTGGTTTTGTACTTTGTCCTAGATCTTTGGGACCTCTTTATCTATAGGTGTTTCCTCCTGTGAAAATGAAGCATTAATGCACACCCTTGAGAGTTTGGGTGGAGATTAAGAAAATGACTCCCAAGATATAAATGTCTGCCACTGTTCCTAGTACATAGCTGATGTTTGTTAAACATGACTCTGCTCTCGAGATCTTTAAATTCTACCTGAGAAGTGTGGTGATTTCTGATACCAGAATCATTCTGACTTCAGCTGTTATCATTATAATGGCTCCTTGCACATGCCAGTTGTTCTCAGTCCTTGTGCCTGAATATTAATTATCTACCAGTAATAAAAGTAATACCCAAAGGAAGCTTTTCTAAGAGCATTTGATGCCATCCACATATCCTAAGCAATTTAAGGACACTGTGACATGTGATAGTTATAGCAACATGGACCAGTAGGAACTGTTATTATCATTTCCATTTTACAAATGAGAAAGTGAGATTTTGGTAATTAAAGGATATTCTAAGTTCATATGCCAATAAGTGTTAGCATTACTTGAACCTATGTTGTCTGATTCCAAATTCCGTGCTCACATCCAATAAGCACTGTAACAGGGCCACTAGCCAAGAATTAATGGATTTTCAGAGAAAGAGGAACAGTATGTCAGAGCTGCCTAGGAAAAAAATAGAACTTATTCAAAATTAAAATGTCAAGTCAGGTTTGTTTAGAGAAAAATTAGCTTAGGATTTCAAAGCATGGTTTGAAAGAGATTCTCACTTCTATTTCATTTTTAAAAATTATTATGTAAGTGTTCTCACAGGCATTATCCATTACTGATAATTTTACATTCTTTTTTTATATCCTAGAGTTTAAAAACAACCTTTGTGGCTTTTACATCTCTGACTTTTGTGCCTTTTTTTTTTTTTTTTTTTTTTTTTTTTTTTTTTTTTTTTTTTTTTAGATACGCTAAAGGCTTGGAAGTCCTGTATTTCTAAGTTAGATAACAATGTCTGTCTTCTCTATCTACCCAACTGTTTATGTATCTATCATTTATCTGTCATCTATCTGTCTATCTTTTTATTCTTTTATCAAACATAAATGATAAGATTTATTCATTCAGTTGGTCTTGGGGATCTGGCAGCCCTGGTTTCAAATTTTGATTTCCACACCCGCTAGGTGTTTGAACTTTGGCAGATGTATTAATTCTGCTGCTACAAAACAAATTGCTACAAATTTAATAGTTTTAAATAAAACATATTTATTATATCATAGTTTTTGTCATCAGGAGTCTTGGCATAACCTATCTTGGTCCCCTATTCAGGTTTCAATGGGGCTGTAATGTTGGGGATTCATTCCAGATTCAGGGTCTTCATAGTATCTCACATGGTTATTGGAAAAACTCATTTCCTTGACACTGTAGAACTCATAGGTGCTTACTTCTTCAGGAGAAGCAGGAATCTCTGACCTCAGGGGAGGCCTTCTTTTAGACCTGACTCTCAAATCTGTGTTTTCTGATTTGTATATAGATAAAATGACATAGACCTCTTAGGCTTGGTTAGTTGTGAGTATCAAATGAGACAATAATAAAACAGGATTTGACACATAAATATTCAAATGTTATTTTTTTTAATTAAAATCCAGCATTTTTCTTCATTATCAGAATAATCTGTCACCTTCCATTCTAGGTCACAGTTAATATATAATTTACTCTTCTCAATTTCTAGGCAAGCTTTATTAGATATTTGGTCTTATAAATTTTATATGTAAGGAAGTTAGAAACTATGGCTGCAGGTATAGTAGGTGTACAGATTTTCTGTAGACGTGGAAACATTTTTAGTGTCATTGTTTCTATTTTCTCAATTCAGTGGTGAAGATTATGGTGAGATAAGATATGAAAACGTTTACATAATGTAAGTATTAGGAACATTTTTTTTGAAAGATTACTTGAGAGAAAGAGAGAGTGGTGGAGGGTGGTGCAGAGAGAGGAGGATACAATCCTCAAGCAGACTCCTCACTGAGCATGGAGCCTGACTCAGGGCTCCATCTAATAGCCCTGAGATCATGACCTGAGCCTAAATCAAGAGTCCAAAGCTTAACTAACAGTCACCCAGGTGCCCCAGCAACAAATTCTAATGCAGACTGATAAGGACTTAGTCTAGGGTGAAAATAGAGGAGGAAAACAAGAGAGAATATTATGAAGAAAAATCTGATTTGAACAACTGAATATCCTGTGTCATAATATTTATAAACACGGATACTGAGGTAACAAGGGCTTCAAGAGATTGTCACTGAAAAGTTTTCACATTTTTCTTTTCTGTCAGCTGGACTTATTCAGAAAAGGGCCATTTTGAATGCTCCCATTTGTTGTATAAATCTAAGGATGATCAATCCCATTGCCCCAGGGACCTTTTGGGATAGACCTTTTTGGTTTGTGATAGTCTTTTTAGTTATATTTGTATTGATGCTAAGAAACTTCCTTAGAAGGAAAGAAGATATAATCTGCCTCATTACCTTTTGAGGCTCAGTGTTTTTATGATCTTTTTGACAGAGATGATCCTAACTTCAGTTGAATGGCTGTAAAGATACCCAGCTTTGTGTTGGGGAACTTATCCTGAAGGAAAGAGGAGTCTCGCCGGTGTCCTCAGCTTAAGATCAAGGTCTGACAGGAGACCTGGTTTGTTGGCCCAGGAGACCTGGGTTTGTCCCAGACTGTGGCTGACACTGGAGACACCGGAGTCTTCCTCTTACCTGATTGACACATCCCTGCGATGAGACCATATCTGGGAGCAATGACTGGATGTAAAAGTAATCACTGGGGTGTTCTTATTTTAATGCCCATCAAAGAAGATTCAGCCAAACATGAGAGCAAGATCACATTCCTCACTAACTACTGTGCTTCCCAGGGGATATGTCTTAGTAAAAGCTTTATTGAAGAATAGATATACATCAAAAGGAGTAGCAATAGTATTAAATGTGGTAGTGAAAGAGGCAAGAACAATTTAACATTGGTATATGCATTCGCATTAAGGGTCTTGAGGCAGATCTCTTCCTAGTGTTTGGAAACAAAATTGGTTTTGGGTTGATTAAAATTTCAGCACTATTTTTGAATTTTAAGTCTCAAGAATGGGAAACTGGATGTTCTGCTAATTTGGGCAGGTTGTGGCTCAAGTGATTAATTTGAATTAAAAAGCTGATGGAGAAGGAAAACCAGATGTGCCTATAAAAGTACTTCAAGGTCTTATTTAAATCAATGCCGCCATTCAGCCATTTAACAATTATTTAGCAAACATTCTTTTATAACTCCTGTGTGTCTGCAACTTACTATTATGCATCAGAAGGTCAAAAAACTTCTTTGCAACAGCACCAGACCGTAGGAGAAAGTAACAGACCTGTATTTATTTCAGAGTCACCTTGCAACTAATAATGAACAGAAAGTAGAACTCTATTCTCAGTATATTTTCAAGGTAAACCAAGCAGTCACCCATGATTATTTTTCACATCCAATCTTTTAGGGAGTATGAACTTGCTTTGTTCCAGTTTGTGCCTTTTCAAAGCAAAAGCCCTGCATTAAAAATACACGACGGAGAGAAATGTGTATTGCAAAGGAAAAAAAACCCAGAAATGTCAGGTGGAGAACTGAAAACAAGAAAGAATATCCTGGAAATTATTTGAATCATATTGTACCTTCAAAAGCTAAATGATAAGTTTAGACTTGTTTCTGGCTTCTTAATTATTTGGGTTCTGCTTTTAAACCAAGGATAATTTAGTGCATGCTATAGACAAAACTTCAAATATTCAGTGTAAGATAAGATGTTTTATGGTCAAGCTAACCACATATTTAATCTGGTACTGAATTTTTAAAGTTCTGTGTGGAAATGTTTATCACTTAACTTTTCTTGAGCTCAGTTTTCTCACATGTAATGTGTAGAGAAGGATTAGTTGAACTGTCAACATCTTTCTAGATGCAATATTGTGCCTGATATTTAAATATACGCAAAAGGGATAATATAAAATACATAATCCCAGTTTTCTAAGAACAGCGTAGACAAATCTTCTAAATGTTAGAAACATTATAATTTGATATTAAGAGACTGGAAAATAATGCCAGGTACAAAGGCAAAAATCTGAAGTCATTTAGTTGGTAGAAAACCTACTAGGAGGGAATCAGCAGTTTTCTTTGCCTTATATTTGCTATTTCAGGAAAACCTTAAAGTTGTAATTGATTTTTACTCAATTTGATATAAAGCTATGCAGAGTCAACATATAATTAAGTTTTACTGGGGGGTTTTACTTTGCCATTTTTTAAAAAGATTTCATTTATTTATTTGACAGAAACACAGCTAGAGAGGGAACACAAGCAGGGGGAGTGAGAGAGGGAAAAGCAGGCTTCCTGCTGAGTAGGGAGCCTGATGTGGGGTTCAATCCCGGGACTGGGATCATGACTTGAGCTGAAGGCAGACACTTAACGACTGAGCCACCCAGGTGCCACTCTGCTATTTTTAGTAAATATTTTATTTTCATTATTATGAGAGAAATGCATCATCAGTTACTGCTTTCCTGTCTTTGAATAATGTGGCCACCAATAAATATTTTTGAGAAGATACACCTTTTGTGACCCACTGAAATATAGTGGATTACTTGTGGATTTTGTATTTGTGAATTAGCTTGCCTGCCGACTTTTATTTGTAACCCCAAAGTCACTATTCATAATGCTTTTGAGGTCATTTGCAGACATGTGTGGACATACGTAGGGCACTGAAAAAGTTGAGTTGCCTGCCATGCTCTTTCCTGGTTGAGGTCAGGCAGAGCACAGGGAGACACTGAGTTCTTGTTTTAGCTCTTCTACTATAAATGAGTGTCCTTGTGGTGTGATGTTTTAGCATTTTTGTCCTTTCTATTGATGATTCATGCTTGAGGTGTCCTCCCAGCATGAAGGGCTGATTGGTATTCCTAAGTATAGGAAGACTGGTGTGCCAGCAGAGAAAGTTCATGCTTTAGGTCGGCTTCATGGAGACATGCATTACATCTAAATGTGTTGATGGCCATGATTTCAATGTTAATGAATCAACAATACACATATAATAAGAAACATACCTAGAAAAAGTTATAACTGATCGATGACCAAAATATTGTGACCAGAGTCTCAGAAAACCTAGCTCTGTGCAATGGTTCAAATATTAATGTTAATGAACTAATCAATGTTCAATGTTCAATGGCACTTTTATAGAATGATTTTGTTGTACTAGAATGAAAAGAAAATTTAACATCTAGACTGCTAGAGGTGATGGATAAATATCCACGTGTTTATGAAGAGGCAGTGGGTAGGAGTAGTTCTGCTTTGGTGATAAAATCTCCAACAACTTCTCAGGAATCACCGTGACCAAAATCAGACTCAACATTTATGACTCATTTTGCACACACGCTAGGATGTGTGTTGTCTAGAAAATCTTTATGCTAATTGACATGTATACAGAAAAATCCTGCTTTCATGGCATGGTGCAGTTTTTGTATTTTACCTACACCTAACAGTGGTGGCAGTGATGCAACAGCGACTTCTAACATGTGTGAGAAGTGTTTATTCACTTCCTTTTCAGTTATCCAGCACTTACTACTGGATCCAGCACTTTCTATTCGCATAGAAAAAACATCTCATAGTCTGTGCAATAGCAAATAGGAGATTGTATCCCAGTTCCTGAACTTAAGGGTCACTTAGTGTATGAGAAAGGAAACAATCAGAGGGATAGGTTATTTCCTTTTTTAATTGAAAAATAATTGATGTATAGCATTATATTAATTTCAGGCATACAACATTATGATATTTGTATGGAGAGATAAGTTTCTGAATAATGAGGAAGTCTTTTCAATAATGTCTAATCTCAACAATAGACTTGTACCCACCTAAAATCAGTGAAGCTTCTGCAGGCACTGGGTGCCACATATTTTCAGAGGATATTTATAGTCATTTCCAAGTAGAAGACCTAGATGGAGAGTCGCACCACAAGAATTTATGGTATTTCATACATTTATGAATTTGCACATTAGAATAGAAATAGCTAAAGCAATAAAAGTATCATTCAATTTTTAAAAAAAACTGAATTCAGAACATTTGAAGACCTATAGAGTATTTTTATTCCATCAACATGTCATTTCCAGTAAAGTTGAGTTACCTATCTGACCTAAGCAAACATGAACACATAGAGAAAAGACTCAGATTAGGGAATTTAGAAAAGTACTAGTGAATCTGAAAAAATAATGAAGGTAGTTTGTAGTCCAATCTTGCTTATAGTTACCACTAATGCAATAGGAAAATATAGGTATTTAATACCCTGTCCAGCTTTATCTATGGATAAATAATTCAACTATTGATTGGTAATTTAGCCAAATAGTAATATATTTTGAATTCAGAATGTAGAAATTTGAGTCTCTTTAAATAATGACTTTTTGCCAAATTTTATTTTAATAAGTTTAAATCTTGCATCTAACCTTAATTCTTGACCTCTTCTAGGCACTCTGTCAATTTTACTCATGCCATTTCCTCACTTCCTATTGATATGCCAGGCCTAGCCAGATCTTTGTCTTTTCTGAATTCTAAACATATATATTGAAAAGTTGGCCTGACATTTCCACTTGAATGTTTCAAGACTCTTAAAAACAAATGTGTCCAAAAAGTTTTCTTTCAAATATACCCTTTTCCTCTGTTCCCTATTTCAGAGAAAGGCACACACATTTGTCTAATCACAGAAGGAAAAAACCTTCTCCTGCTCTTCACATCCAATCTAAATAAACTCTTACTGGTTTTAAGTTTTATGTTGCCTTCTCTCCGTTGCTAATACCATAGTGCATGCTACCTCAGTAGTCTACAATCTGGTCTCCTCAAATCTACTCCTCTTCCTGTCCAAATGCTTCTCTCAGCAAATATGAGTTCCAAAAACTGTTGGAATAAACAGTTTTCAAAATCTACTCTTTGAAATTCATCCCCATCCCCATTGCTCCATCCCCTATGTTTTTGTTTTTTTCTCAGTTTTTCATATTCTCAAATCTATAATGTTTCTTGCCACCTTAGAGCCTTTTGTGCTTTGTGTTACCTTGGGAGGCTCTTTCTACTCTTCACCCCCATCTTTATCTTCTTATCTCTTTTCATCCTTCAGATCTCAGCTGAAATAATTCCTGATAGAACACTCCCAGACAATGCTTTTCTTCTATTGGATTAACTTTTTATAATATATGGTCATAGCACTTTGTGTTTTTCCTTCATTGCTTTTATCATTGCAATATGATAAGTTTCAGCATTGAATTTATTTTCTATTTTTGTTTTGTTTTGTTTTGTTTTGTGTTTTTACTATTTTGAGGAAATGTTTTTAGAATTAACTGATTAGTTAAAGAAGATTTGGGCATATTTTAAAAACTACTAAACATCTCTATTCTTTTGGTAAACATTACCAGCAATCTGGAAACAGCATGGGGCTACCTGTCCACTCAGCAGTATAGACTATTCTGAGACAGGATGTTGGCTAGACCCTCTGTAAGGTCTGTTTCCAAGATAATGTTTCCTTTTCTAAAGATGTGGATCTAACCTAGACACTTCCGCCTCTCTATCATTTTATTTGAATCCAAAATATAAATTACATCTCGTACTCTATTTGCTACATCTCAACAAAAACAAAACAATACAAAACAAAGTGAAACAAAACAGACCTGCAGCCAATAGAGCTAGCTGAAAAAACAAAATACTGTAGCTTTTATTAATGGATATTTTCAATAATTTCTTTTGGGACACTGTAGCTTTTATTAATGGATATTTTCAATAATTTCTTTTCCAAAAGGAAAGAACAAAGAATAATGAGACAGATGTATTATATCCAGCAAAATGGAAATGCACACACTATTGATAAAAGAAAACCAACAAAACAAGCAAGAAAACATCACAACTAGGTTCCCTGAATTTAGTTTCAGTGGCATAGCATCATTCCCTTTTCTGTTTATTCTGAATAGTTATTTTTGATATTCAGTACTGCTGGCTTATCCCTCTGTGTTTGTAAGGGCTTATCAGGTAGTTTTCAAATTAAATTTACATCACAATTATCGAACTAGCATTTTTAGAATCCAGATACCAAAGCTAAATCTTCTAAATTGGCATTTCCAGTCGTGAGCTCACACATGTATGATAAATACAATAGAAAAACTTTTTGCCACAATGCATGAAGGGGAATCACCACATCAGATGTTACATACATTGGAAAGTTATAGCTATTAAATATTTTCTGCCTGAGAAGTTCTTTGTGCTTTCAAATATACTTAATAAATCAGTTTTAGACTCACTGACTTTTTTCCCCTAAATATATATAAATAGAGGTTTAAAAGTGAGTTTTATTTTGTATCTTTCATGATAGTATACTAGGTCTATAATAACCAATGTATGTGGGATAAAGAGTAGCCATTCATGTTAATATTAAAATAAAGTATACACAATATTAGAGTGTATAGGATGTGCATAAAGACAAACTTATCTGAATTTAAAGGTGTTTGTGCGTTGTTATGAGGGTACTCAATACAATGGTAGCATTAGGGGTATAAGTCTTATCCTCTCTGCAAATGCTTTAAAATGTCTTTAAATATCGACAGCTCCTTGGCCAGTATTTTAATACTCTGGTAACCTTTTTTTTTTCTCTCTCTCTCCCCTCCTTTCCTTTCTTTTTCTTTTCTTTTCTTTTCTTTTCTTTTCTTTTCTTTTCTTTTCTTTTCTTTTTTTCTTTTCCTTTCTTTTCTTTTCTTCTCTTTTCTTTCTTTCTTTCTTTCTTTTTTTTTCTTTTTTTTAAGAAAGAAAACATTGGAGTGGGGAGGGACAGAGGGAGAGGCAGAAAAAGAATCTCAAGCAGAGGCCCTGCTGAACGCAGAGGCCAACGCATGACCTAAGCTCTAAAATCAAGAGTCTGTTGCTTAACTGACTGAGCCACCCAGTTGCCCCCCTGGTAGCCATTTTCTGTAGAGGTATTATTCCTGGAATAAAAAGCAAAGTCAAAGTCAAAGGTCAACATTCGAGGTGAGAAGGTGGATGAGTTACTAAACAGGACATCCAGGGTATATATACACTGTACAACAAATAGGTACTTATATAAATCAGAAAGTTGTTGGCTGCATAAAACTAAAGCTAATTACCTTAAACATAGAGGAAATGCACTATTTCACATGATTCACAAACTTACAAGCACAAATAACTGTTTATTTTTCTCCATCTTTCTGTTCTGCCATTCTCAGCATGTTAGTTTTAGTTACTCAGAATCGAAAGATGCTGCATTCATACTGCAATTAGAAGAGGCAGTTAAAGAGGAAGCGGTCTGAAAGTTTTTCTGTGTGTATCATTGACTAGAACTATTCCATATGCCTGAACTTGGTAAGAGTTATAAAACCAGCTATGTTAGCATAGACCATTCATATTTCATTCTCTGGGGTATTATTCATCCCCAGGGACATGTATATTCAGAGAAGAGTGAACAAACCAAGCTTCTGTTAGCAAAGATGAGGCGTGAGATAACTATTGGGTAGGTGACAATGGATTATCTGATGCCAATTAGCACAGCTCATAACAAGGTATTTGAATAAGATTTTGTATTCAGGGAAGTTGGAACTAGATAGCATTCAAATACTGGGGGATAACAATAAAGTGAACTGGCACTGATAGTTTTGATTGAGTAAGGTTCTAAATTTATGGGAATTTTTTATACAATTCAGTTAGAAGGCAAATTTGTCTTGTGGTAAAAGCAACATAGAATGTGTAGGCCAGTCTCAGAAATCAAATGTGGGGAGATGGGATGACTTGTTCTGGTCCTGCTAAAATTCCTCATTAAAATTTATTGCACTATCGCACGCACTATGATCAATAAATTATCTGGACTGGGCACCTGGGTGGCTCAGTTGGTTAAGCAACTGCTTTCGGCTCAGGTCATGATCCTGGAGACCCGGGATCGAGTCCCACATTGGGATTCCTGCTCGGCAGGAAGCCTCTCTCCTGTCCCTCTGCTTGTGTTCCCTCTCTAGCTCTGTTTCTCTCTGTCAAATAAATAAATACAAATCTTAAAAAAAATAAAAAAAATAAATTATCTGGACTAATTGAGTTGCACCCCATATTGGTTCTTATAAGTAAGAGCATATATTGGTTCTTAAAATAGCAAGTAAGAATTTCCTTATAGGTATCACAAATAAAAGGCATCATATTGCTTTATTATACTAAAGTAGAAAAAGTCGATCTCATTATTTATTGTGTCCCAGTGACATTATATTTAATTGTTAACAACTCAACCTTATATTTTGGGAAAAATAATATAACCAAGAATTATACTTCTAAAGGAGGAAGTCTGGGAACTCAAAAAAGTGGTTGGGGCCATATCTTGAAGATCTCAGTTTATGATATCAAAAACATTGCTTTTGGAAGAATTTTCCATCATAGTATTAAACTTTAACATTTATGTATTATGTTAGTGCATATCAAAATTGCAAAATAATTGATAGCCAGCAAGTTCAGTAAGATTGCTTAGAGTTTACAAAGGAACTCAATAATTTTCACACACAAAACACACACACAATAGTGTGGATTTAAAATCTAATAGGCTCAGGTTTATTTAACGAAATGTTAATATTTCTCCTCATACTGAAAAGGTGTTTTGAGAAGGAAGCTCTGATCCTTTACAATGGATGTAGAGATTATAGGAAAGCATGAGGGGATAAGAAAGGTGAGCCAGTTTAAATGACCTTTATTCAAGCTCCATTGAAACAAACGAATAAGAGGATTTATCTAGCAGACTATAAAATAGAATTAGAAAAAAAATCTAAATACCAAATGAATACACTTTCATCAAAGGAAGCTTATAAATGTGTAATTATATAGAAAAGTATTTACTCTGGATTTTTAAGTTAAAAAACCAGTATTCATTAAAAATGATATGCATGATTCTGTTATATATGAATGAAAATATTAATAAAATGCATTTTGTTTAAGTTACTGTTACATATTTCAGAAAATGCCCAATTACTCAAATATGTTCATATGTTTACATTCCAGAGAAAATTTCTTAAAAATCTAAATGTTTAGATTAACTGTCAGAAAATTAACCATTAAGTTATTCTATGTGATCTTTTCTGATATCTAAGTAAATTGGGGATAATGTATATAAATATATAGAACACCTCAGAATCAGTATTTATTTCTAAAAAACCTTGTCTTTTAGATTGTGAACTCCTCAAGTAAAAAATCCTGTTGCTATTAATGTGTGTGCATATATATACATATATATATGTATTTCACATATTTTATTCAATATGGTAGTTAACATATAACTGACACTCAATAGTTGCAAATGATTTGCACCCTTACTGCTCTAACAATTATGATTTAGGTTTTTACTTGAATTCCTACTCTTATGCATCTGCTAAAGATGTCTTGTTTGGGATGCCTGGGTGGCTTAGTCGGTGAAGCATCTGCCTTCAGCTCAGGTCATGATCCCAGGGTCCTGGGATCAAGTCCCATATCAGGCTCCCTGCTTGGCGGGGAGTCTGCTTCTCCCTCTCCCGCTGCCTGCTGCTCCCCGTTTGTGCTCTCTCTCTCTCTCTGAAAAATAAATACACTTTAAAAAATATATCTTCTTTAAAAAAATATCTTCTTTTATGAAATATCCTATATTTCTGAGACAATGTGTAAGATTATTTATTATATTATTAACTACACTAGACTGAATCTGTGGACTCTGCTTTCTACTTTGGTAGCCATTAGCCACATGTGGCTTTTTCAGTTTTGATTAAAATTATTTAAAATTAAATAAAATTGAAAATTCAGTTTAGTGGCCTTAGCCACATATCAAGTATTTAGTAGTCACACATAATGAGTGGCTACCATGGAACATTTCTGTCATTGCAGAAATTTCAGCTGAAGAGCACTGCAGTAGATCATGCCATGTACTGGGGACATATGGACCAATAGTAAATTTGTTACCTTTGCTTTACAAATACTATATAGTAATTACCTCTACAAGTTGACTGTTCATCATTTTAGGTACTCTATAGAACTTCATGAATCTTAACTATCTATAAAAGTACCAATAGGGGCGCCTGTGTGGCTCAGTTGGTTAAGCGCCTGCCTTCAGCTCAGGTCATGATCCCAGAGTCCTGGGTTCAAGCCCCACATTGGGCTCCCTGCTCAGCAGGAAGCCTGCTTCTCCCTCTCTCAGTCCCCCTGCTTGTGTTCCCTCTCTCGCTGTGTTTCTCTCTGTCAAATAAATAAAATAAAATCTTAAAAAAGAAAAGTACCAATAGATCATGATGCCCAACCACGTTGGTGATAATTTGAATTATCAGAACCTTGATACTAGGAAAAGTAGTATGCTAAGTAGAGGAGAGAATTCAAGTCTTTGGACAGTGTAAATGTAATTATACTCTGTTTATAAGTTAATACATCCAGGCCATGTATCAGAAGCAAATCTCTATTATGGTCCAACATGGTAAGTTAAATAATGAATACCATATCGGTAAAGAATCAAGAATAGGGAGATTATGCCCTCCTGAAAAAGTAAAATCATTTCACATGTGGTTCACATTTTAGGCTGGGTTTGGAAGTAGGAGTAATGATTTGTTTTGCAGAAAGAATGGGGAAGGATATTTTAGAGAAACTATACATGAGAAAAGTCACAAAATCACAAATGCTTATGCGTTTGTAAAGCAATGAGAAAGTTAAGTTGACTGGAATAGAAGGAATGGAGGATAGAATGACAGGAGAAAAGACTGGAGAAACCAGTTTCTTTGTTTTGTTAGAATAATTTTGTTTCATATTGTCTAGATACCCCTTGATAAATACAGGGAATGACTTTCTAGACACACAGTACTGAGGACTTGACCCAGGGTTGTTAAGTGAGGCTGCACCAATGAATGGGTGCACACACTGTGAGAGTGCTTGAATCTGTCCAATTGTTTCTCACCTGTTTAAACTACATTTATTTATGTAGTGCAATGATGGTCATTATGGATAAAACTTCATTTCCAAGGTAGTCCAGAATTATCAAATAGTATTGTCTCTTTGGCAGACTATTCCACAGAAATATATATAAGAATTCTTTACTAGGTCTATGTTTTTAGGTATGTGATTAATCTTTCCTTCATGTTTTTTATCATTGTTGCTAAATGTAAAGTCTCTATGGTTTTATATATTTTTGGTGCATTCTCAGTAATGTTATCACTGGGAGAATTAGACACGTTTAATCAACTGTCCATTATTTCCTGACATGTGAAATAGGGCGAAAACAGGTAAAAATGGGGTCACATTTGCAGTTACCTTTAGAAGCAACACTAAGATTATATTCCTGTGAAAAATAGAAGGTATTTGCAAATATCCTGTGTTTCTATATATAGTACTGCAATTTGCTGGAAAAGTCCTATAAACTAAACAGAAGATAGATTAGTTTGCTGTCAAGGCATTTAACTAAAATGGCAGATAAATATCTGGAAAGAAGATGTGAATTTGATTCAAGGAAAATGAAGTCAGACATACTTAGTTCAATTCAATAATAACAACAGTGCAAAGTAAATGGATGGAAAGAGAGTCAAAGTAGAAAGGTTTAGAGATTTGAGTGAGTTGTTTCCAAAAACAATGTTCTTCAAGCAGGAGAAATGGAAGAAAAATATTCAGAAACATACATAGGTGAAAACAACCCTGGTTACGTAATACATTCAACATTTCTAAAGAAAAAAATCGTAAAATATTAATGAATTCTGCCAATTAAAAATACAACCAAATATGTTGACAAAGAGCTTACACAAATACAATAAATCTGGGAATATTTCTGAGTTTATTTCCTTCCTTCAAGAGTTCTCAAAAAGGAATCATCTGATTAGAACGTGCATAAGTTTTACAAAGTGTTTGGATTATTTCACACTAATTATTTTCTTTCTTTAGTAGTTATTATTGTGCTGTTAGAAATCTAGGGAATTGTTCTTTTTTTCAGGAATATAAAACAACTCCCCCCCCCTTTTTTATTGGGAATTCTGTTTAGCTTAACATATATTCAATGAGTGACAATGGTGTTAATTTATGGTAGGAGAATGATTCACAGATGTTCAGTCCACTGCATTACTATAAATATGGGAGTATTTCCCAAGAAGACACTAAAGCCATGATTCAGAACTTGAATTTTTGTTTGGTAGAGGAAATGGTTACCATGACCATTGATGATCCATAACATTTTATCAAGCATATAATAAGTACTTAGCATTGTTCAGTCATGAGAAATACAGATGATATTTAATCATGATTTTTACAGTGCGCTTATAAGAGAAGGCTAGTTTGTTATTGCAGGCAAATTTCATACTGCACTCCATAGAACACTATGCAATTGGAGTTCACAGCAGTACCTTGGAAAAAATAAAACTTAATTTGGTCTTTAAAAGATGATTAGATCACATGAAAGGGAAAAAGAGGGAATTTGTAGAAAGGACCCTAACCTAAAGCAAGGTATATGATATATTGATGCATCAATAAGGAAAAACAAAAACAAAAATACCTGGCTAAAAAGAAGGGTGGGCTAAGAAGCAGGAGAACAGAGGGAGATACATATTTATATTTAACAATTTTTACAAAAATGTAAGTAATTCTCACATTTGTAGAAAAAAGATGGATTTGCCAAATTTTAAATAAACTTGAATATTAAACCATTAAACTTGGTCTTAAAAAGGCGTAATATAGAAGCAATGAAAATTGTAGTACTATGTATTTCTTCCATTCATGATGTGACTGATTGATCTTAAAGCAGCTGCCTAAGCAGAGATAGGTGAACTCTTCAGTTAATTTTTTTTCTTTTAAATCCAGATGAATGACAATTAGGAGCTGGATTAAGAGTAAGAAGAGTAGGGTGCCTGGGTGGCTCAGTGGGTTAAAGCCTCTGCCTTCGGCTCAGGTCATGATCTCAGAATCCGGGGATTGAGGCTCAGGTCATGATCTCAGGATCTGGGGATCGAGGCCCGCGTCGGGCTCTCTGCTTGGCGGGGAACCTATTTCCTCCGCTTTCTCTGTCTGCCTCTCTGCCTACTTGTGATCTCTCTCTGTCAAATAAATAAATAAAAATCTTTTAAAAAAAAAAGAGTAAGAAGAGTAAAATGAGAAATATTAACGAAGAAAAAAAAACAGGGCATATATGAAAGGGCTCAGTGAGTTACATGACTGAACTTGCTTATCCTTGGGCCTCAGAATAATATAGGAACCATAAATTAATATATGTGATTTGGGATACATATAGCCTAAGGATTTCAGAGTAATAATTTTCTCTCAGTTCTTACTTGATTGACACTGTGACCTAAATAAGAGTATAGGAGAAGTCTATTTGAAGGATAAAGTTTGAGATTCTATGTTTATTTTAAATGTTTTAGAGTACTTACAAAATTATACAAATCAGTACCAAACTAGGTAATGAATGCCCACTCAAAGCAATTGTATGCTTGGCAGAGGTAATAGATCAACAGTCAGTGAACATCCTTATATACCCATGCACATTTTTGCATACACTTTTTTATTTGTATTTGCATCAGAAAGGAAATATATTCATATTCTCCATAAAATATTATTCATAAATTTCTGAACCTTGTGGGTTTTTTTTTTTTACATACTTTTGAGATCTTCCTTTGATAGCCTATGTAGATACACTTCATAATTTTAAAAATTTTATGTCCTCTGTGGTAGACTGAATTATTGATCTCAGTTCTTAACTCTCCTCTTATAGCTCCACATCCTTGTTCTGGCCTCATAGTGATTGTAATGTACTCTTCAGGCTCTTGACTGTGGGCTTGAGCACATGACTTGCTTTGGCCAATGGGATGCTAGTGCATATGATAAGAGCAGAGTCTTGCAAAGATTTTTTGTGGTAGGGCTCGCTCCAATATGTTATTGCCATTGTGATGTCAAGAGCAAAACTCAGAAAGCCACTGCATGTTCTGCTTGCTCTCATTGTAGTGCATGTGGAGAAGACCCACAGTTGAAGTAAATTTCCTTAATCACCCCCAGATCCTCAGACTGAAACAGAGATCTCCTAATACAAGCAAACTCAGATATGTGAAGGAGAAATAAATGTTTGTTTTGGTGTTTTACATAGACTTTGTGCTTGCTGTAATGTAATAACAGACAAGTAATATGTATGCCTTAATTGATGGTAGTATATTCATTTTAGCATTCTATTGTTAGGTATATATGTTGTCTACTATTAATTATAAATCATACCACAATAATACATACATAATCGTTCCATGTGGGCTTTAATTTGTTAAGTATTTTTATTTTCACTTAGTAGAACCTACTGTGACTCCCATAAGTAGGAGGGAATTTATTAGAAGTATACTGAAGACTCATGAAGTCAATCAGCCACTTGGGGGAAAAGCAGCAATTAGTGCAGTTTCAGAGCAGGAACTAGAACAATATATTGGTATATTGGAAAGAAAACTTCGGCAAGACCAGTAAATTTCAGATATCCTCCATTTTCTTACCCTGTGCTAAAGATTAATTTCCTATAGGGAACATCTGATTGGCTTAGCTTAGATAGAGATTCTATTTCAAGTGGAAGACATCGCAGTATAGTCTGGGGAATTGGAAAATGGTCAGCCATTTCCTTCTCTTATATACCCCCCCTCAAAAAAGCAAAGGATCATAGTAGCTTTGTTTTGAGTCTACTTAGCTAATCTGGAACTGTGTTTGCAGAACCCCTTTCCTTGTGCAAGACTTGGAAGGTAAAAATGAAGCAAGGAGCCATGTATCAGATGCCTAGCATCTTGCTTATGTTTTTGCTGATCTGCTAGCCTACCTAATGTATTTTGGAAAGAGCCTAGACCAACCAGCTACCAAAAGATCTCTTAATTCAGCTTCTACAAACCTGGAAAGTGTGCTGCAGCTCTGTGGCAAAGGGTACCAGCTTCTTCTTCAGGTTAATCACGGCATGTCATGGTGGTAATAGACACAGATTCTAGTTTTTCACCCTGTGTTCCAGCTGTCCTCCTGGATGATCCCAGTTTGTCCTAGTAAGTTTCAGTTGACATTATGAATCTTTCTTCTTCTTCTAACCACCTCTCCTGATCGTTGGTCAGACCTATCTGTAGTGACATCATAATTATTTATTTATTTGATAGAGAGAAACACAACCAAGGAGGGAACACAAGCAGGGGGAGTGAGAGAGGGAGAAGCAGGCTTCCCGCCTTGCAGGGAGTCTGATGTGGGACTCGATCCTGGGTCTCCGGGATCATGACCTGAGCCGAAGGCAGTTGCTTAACCAACTGAGCCACCCAGGCGCCCTTGACATCATGATTAATACTAGACTCAGAGCCAACAGCTCCACAAACTAGACTATTAGCTCCCACAATTACATAAAATCTAATTCCTATAATTCCTTCATTCTTTATCACTTTTGGCAGTTATGCTTCTCTGATCGAATCCCTACTAGTACACCCAAAACAAATAAAATTCTAGAGAGAATTTATTAGAATGGAATAAGTGGAAAGTTTAGTTTTATTTTGAAAGATTCTGCTGAAATATCTTCCTAAAATGCTGCATCCACATACAAAATTAAAACCTTTTTTAGTAGAGTTTTGGGGAAAATGGCAGAACTTTATTCACTATAGCTATTATGCACTGATAAGAAGGATAAGTAAGTCTTGCTAGTGAGTTTTGTAGAGCTCCCTGATTCTTATCAATATATGTTTTTAATTTCTCTACATTATGGGATATGGAAGTTAAAGAAAATAAGACAGTATTTTATTATCTTTTTAAAAAAGATTTATTTATTTATTTTACAGAGAGAAACACACCTAGAGAGGGAACACAAGCAGGGGGAGTGAGCGAGGCAGAAACAGGCCTCCTGCTGATCAGGGAGCCCGATGTGGGGCTCCATCCCGGGTCTTTGGGATCATAACCTGAGCCGAAGGCAGACGCTTAATGACCAAGCCACCCAGGTATTGCTGTAATGTAATAACAGACAAGTAATATGTATGCCTTAATTGATGGTAGTATATTCATTTTAGCATTCTATTGTTAGGCATATATGTTGTCTACTATTAATTATAAATCATACCAAAATTAATACATACATAATTGTACCCCAGTATTTTATTATCTTAACTTAGAGTTTACTATTGCTTTAAAAAAAAATCCTTAAAAATATCTTTGCTATTACAAAAGCACAAATTATTCCCAGCAGCCTGAGTAATATTTTGATATATACTTCAGGTCATTTGTTTCTTTGCTGATGATCTTGTGATCATATTTAAAATATCAACAAATCTCTTTGTCGTGTCATAAAGAGATCTCCATGATTTCAACCGTACGCTATTCATCTTATTCCAGGACTTCCACAATCATACACTGACTTTCTCTTGTTCTTTTAGCATTCTAAATTATTTTCTTCCCTTTTTTAAATTTGTATAAAGTGATCCAGAGTATTTTTTTATTGTATCTTAATTGCTAGTACATCTAAAATTTGTCCAGTTTAAAAAATTGCTAAGATTTTCTTGTTAGAGTTTCTCTTGCTAAGCCTATCCTTGGCATTATTGGGTTCCTGTTCAGGGACATTTGGTTTCCACTTCAGTTGATAGGCTTAGATATGAAAATAAGGATAGGAATAATGGCTTTCCATTATAACAAATGACATCATTGTTCAACTCACCCAGTTTTGAACATTCTGGTTCTATAAGTCAGGAAATATCCTCATTGGATCCCCATATATTTTGCCCCTGGGAAACAACCATACATTAGCCATTACCAAAGTTACCTACAGGTCTTGAAATTATTTGCCATTTCTGATCTTGCTGTCTTGTTTCTGATAGCTAAGTATCAGTATTTGGCCTCTGCTACTCCAGAATCCTATTACTGCATGAAAAGAAAGGAACTGGTTCCACAGAAGCATGTTCTACCTAGACTATGGGAGATAACCTTGTTGAGAGTCTCAAGAATGCTGACATTCTACTTACCTAGAGCATATGATACCACTTCAGTGAAGAGAATGTTTTTTGGGTTACCTGGGAACACAGTGACCCAACTGATTCCCAATTAATTGATACAATTAACTCATTCTAGTAAGCCCACTTCTTGAGCTCTCTGGCCTTGTTCTTAATACTCTACCAAGGCAGTTCCAACTCCACTTTATTCGCTATACAGAATATCATCTTCTCTAAACTTAAAGGAGCCATTGCAACATCTTATTAGGATCTGCTTCAAGTGCCCTGCCAATACATTAATGTTATATTTTGCCTCCTGTGGTCCAGCACCCTAAATATCTATGTCTATGTATGTTCTTGGTTCCTGTGGGTAGATATTTGGCAGGATCAGCAGTTCTTTTGATTTAAAAATCTATTTCTCCTTATACAGAGATCTTCAGTTAGGCCATAGTGAATACTGACCATAGTTGTTGATCTGGAAAAAAAAAATGTGAGAAAGTAAAGACACACTTGATGCAGATGAGCATTGCATTTTGAGGCATTCATCTCAAGTGATGCCTTTCCTTAATATTCAGCCACTGGTGGTGGTGGTGTCAGTGGCTGGGAGTTATTCTTTGTTGACAAGGGAAGGGCTGCTACTGCCAGATGGAGATATTAAGGGAATTTGGGGGATTTTAAGCTATTCAAATGAATCCATTCAATGTCTCCATCCTAGTTCTCAGGACATCAGTCCTTCATTACTTCACTACTAAGGCCTTGCTTCTAACATACATGATTGTTAGGTGGTAAGTGTTTTCTGTATAATTTTTATAAGTTTTACAATTAAATTTTCAGTTTTATTTCCAGTACAATCAGTACTCTAACTGCAGGAAATAAGGTATCTTTGAATGCTGCCATGAAGGTCTTCTGGCTTTCATAGTGTTCTTGAGTTAATTACTGGCTGAAGCTGACCATTGAATATTGCTTTACAAAAACTAGTTAAAAAATCAAAACCACAATGAGATACCACCGTATACCAGTCAGAATGGCAAAAATTAACAAAAGAGGGAACAACAAATGTTGGTAAGGATATGGAGAAAGGAGAACCCTTTTACACTGTTGGTAGAGATGCAAGCTGGTACAGCTACTCTGGAAAACAGTATGGAAGCTCCTCAAGATGTTAAAAATAGAGCTACCCTGTGACCCAGCAATTGCACTACTAGGTATTTACCACAAAGATACAGATGTAGTGAAAAGAAGGGGCACATGCATCCCATTGCTCATAGAAGCAATGGCCACATTAGCCAAACTGTGGAAGGAGCCGAGATGCCCTTCAACAGATGAATGGATAAAGAAGATGTGGTTCATATACACAATGGAATATTGCTTAGCCATCAGAAAGGATGAATACCTACCATTTGTACCGACATGGATGAAACTGGAGAGGATTATGCTAAGTGAAATAAGTGAAGCAGATAAGGAAAATTATCATATGGTTTCACTTATATGTGGAACATAAGGAATATCATGGAGGACCATAGGGGAAGGGAGGGGAAACTGAATGGGAAGAAACCAGAGAAGAAGACAAACCATGAGAGACTCTGGACCCTGAGAACCAAACTGAGGGTTATGGAAGGGAGGGGTGGAGGGGATGGGTAACCAGGTGATGGATATTAAGGAGTGCATGTGCTGTCATAAGCACTTGGTGTTATACACAACTAATGAATCATTGAACACGACATCAAAAACACATATGTAGTATATGTTGGCTAACTGAACATAATAATACTCATAAAAGCAGAGAACTGAATCTCCAATTATTTTAACTGGTTGGGCCTCATGTCTTTCAAGCGTTAGACCCTGTATATGTCAGCGCTTCCTTTTTCCCTTGTACCTCATGACAAAGCATGCTGATGAGAGTTAGGATAAGAGATAAGGAGTGTAGTATGGAGAGTAAGTATGGAGGTAAGTCAAGGAAGGGAGGGCAAATCAGAGAAGTTGGCATTCACAATCAGAATGTGCAATTGAGTTTAATCTTTATAGGAAAACTCTAAAAATCTATTTGTGGAACACAGTTCAAACTTGTCCCACCAAGGAGCAAGGAAGCCGGTATGTTTTCATTTTTGAGAGTTGTTCCTGAGGATGTGACTCACCAACTATTCTGGCTTGTTGTAAACTCCATCTGAACTAGCTTCTAGGGCCAGAGAAGGACAGGTACTTAGGAAGCTAAGTGGGTTTATGTAGGAATGGCCTCTCAAACAGCAGGTGCCATCCACGATAGAATAAGGAGATTGAGTCATCAACATAAAATATGGCCATGAAGCAAATTAGAAACACTCAGAAGTTTAATTTAATTTGTTTAGTGTCTAAGATCATGTGATTAAAATCTGGAGCTTTTACTAGTCAATCCACTTTTAAGTTTTATATTATATTCATATGTAAATATTAAATAACACTGCCATATATGACTAAAATATTTCAAGTATATTTTTTCTACCAACCTAACAGTTTTCTTTAAACATTTTTTTTAAAGATTTTATTTATTTGACAGAGAGAAACACAGTCAGAGAGGGAACACAAGCAGAGGGAGTGAGAGAGGGAGAAGCAAGCTTCCTGCCGAGCAGAGAGCCCGATGTGGGGCTTGATCTTCGGTCTCCGGGATCATGACCTGAGCCGAAGGCAGTCGCTTAACCAACTGAGCCACCCAGGCGCCCCTTAAAAATATTTTTTTATGAGTCTTACAATTTTAGTGATTATTTCAAATACTTGGCAACCTAAAAGTTAGTACATAAACACAGGTAACAAATCTAGAAATGTTTATAGTTTTTGTTTTTATTGAAATTAAGTAAATTTGAATAATTGATTTACTTTGATGTTTCCTATGTATTTGTAACAGCAATGTAATTCTGAATCCCAGAATCTCCTATTTGAAGGAGTTTGCTATTGCTAGCTTTCAAATTTTAAATAAATTGTTTAAATTAATATACTGAAATAACTTACTTTGTTCCAAAATTACTTTGTTTTCCCATTATTTTTTCATATAGTTTATTGCTTAAACTTCAGTTTTTGCTGAACATTTTCTTTGTTTCTGGAGCAGCACAGAAATTATTGCAAAATACCATGAAATTTTTAGTAGAACTAGAGAGAATTGTTCACTTTGTTTGTGATTAAGCATTAAAATTGATGTTAAACTGAAGATAGAAAAGAAATGTATTATGCAAAAAGATGATTTGATCAGGGAATTTGAATGAAATAAGAAGCAAAAACATCTTATTTTTATGTATTGATAACAAGTGGAAAAAAGTTTAACTATGTGTATTTTTTTCAAAATGAATTCTATTGTTTAGATAACAAATTATTCTGAGAGCATGTGATAGTAGTAGAATTATTTGAATAACTAAAATTGATCTGCTTATAAGATTGAGAAATATGATAATACTACTGGTCATAAGAAGTAAAATATGTGAATAGTTTCAACTTTAGAAAATGAACATTATATTAATATAATGATTTCATATTATCTAGCAAATTGATGGATCTTGCTCATAAACTTGTGGTTGGTACATTATTGCATATGTGGCTTATTTTAATGGAATTAAATTATATCCACATTTCTCTAGTAATGTTTCAAAATTAAGGTCCACCAGGTAAATGAGTATGAAATTCATCACCCACAATAGATTGTAAATTGCTATTAAGCAAATAGGAAAGTTATTGTTTAAAAACCTGATCCTGGATTCACTTCAGAAATCTAGAACCAGGTATTTTCTCAACATTTCCTCTCCTTTATCCTCCCTCTGAATTTTTATCTGTATATTAATTTTATTTGTAATTATATAAATTATGGTAACATTCATTTACCCACAAGGAACAGACTCTTCAAAGAGGTTCTGAGTGATGGCAGCTTGAATATGTCCATAATCCCTCTTATTTCCCTATTCCCATCCAACTACTACATACCGTTCTGGGATAGAATCTTCCTAAATCTGGCAGATCAGTGAGACCTGGAGAGTTTGATTCAGTTTATAATTTAGAGAGGTCTGGATAGAAGGTACTGGCCTGTAATATTTTCCTCTTCAGTCAGAAGAGTACCTATGTAGGGACCAACAGTAGGGAGTCTTGGGTCAAGGCTGAAAGTATTACATTCTCCAGAAAGCTTGACTGAGGAAATTCATAGATTCTGAGAATACAGCTTTTAGCTGGTTTGGGATTACTATCACCATGCCTCTCATCATGTACCACCCTTAGGTTTTCTCTACCAGGCCTGTGTCTTAAATAAAAATAGAATTGTGACCACAAAATGGAAAAGAGTAAGTGACCAAAAAAGTTGTGGCTATCCAGAATGATGGTGTGAGATATTCAATGGATCCTCTCCTACCAAAATAAATTATTTAAACATTAAAAAATTATTTTTGAAAAATTTAAAGTATAGCTTTAAAATTAAAATTTATTTAAATTTTGAAACATTTAAAACTGTCTTAAGGGGACAAAGTAAATGAATAAATATTTATTCAAGAAAATCTATTAACTTTCATTAAGAAGAGTTAGCATCTGTGGCATTTGAACAATAATTCTTCCATTCCTCCCCTGTCTACTCCAGCTAAGTGTGATGGAACCTTTGCTCTGGGTGCATGTGGTCAAGGAAACAAGATTCCCTCTCCCACCTTTCAGACTATTGCTATGATTTTACCCCAAGAGAGACAGGCCACTGATATCTCTCACACCACTCAGTTCTGTATTGTAATGGCTTTATTTGAAACAAGCATGGATAAAAGGGAGAGGACCAGAATATCCAGCCCCATTCACAGAATGTCTACCTCTAATCAGGTGCAGCTTGTCGAGAATATTTTGCCACAACTGTGCCCATCCTGTGTTGTTCATAGGTCACAAGTTTCATACTAGGCCAAACTGAGAACAGTGCTACCATTCCTACCCCTCAAACAATTTATAGAGAAATGGTGTTACACAGGGAGAAGTGGCTGCTGTCCCTGCCCTTGGCTTCGGTGCAATTGCTTAGAGGCTTGGACTAGAGGAAAAAGCAGACTGTAAAAACAGAAAAGTCCACAGCTTGCCCAAAATGGGGGCTGACTTTATTTGTGGCAGAGTATGGGGAAGCTTATTCTTTTTTTTTTTTTAAGATTTTATTTATTTATTTGACACAGAGAGAGATCACAAGTAGACAGACAGGCAGGCAGAGAGAGAGGAGGAGAGGAGGAGAGGAGGAAGCAGGCTCCCTGCTAAGCAGAGAGCCTGATGTGGGCCTCGATCCCAGGACCCTGAGATCATGACCTGAGCTGAAAGCAGAGGCTTTAACCCACTGAACCACCCAGGCGCCCAGGAAGCTTATTCTTAAATGTTGTGTTGAAAACAAGAAATATCTTGTTGTTGAGTTGAAAGGAGATTGGTCGCTCCATATTATTAGCAACAGTAATCATTGTGGATCAGCAAGTTTAGCAGAGAGAAGCAGGGAAAGAGACAAGTAAGAGGATTGCTGCTCCAGTCAGAGGAATGTTTGGAGATGGCAACACTCTTCATTTGCAAAAAGGGTTCAACTTTAATTGAATTGACTATAGAACAATTGATACCCCTAGAGCATTGCCAAATACAATAGAGAGATAATATGCCAGTTAATAGAGGTTACTGTATAGGTAGAAGCTTAGTGGGAGAATCAAAGAAAGCTACAGTCGGAAAGAGGCTGGCAAAATGGCAGTCCTCCCTATTAGTCAACAACAAAAGTCTGTTCACACCCAAGGTGGTGCTCTTTGAGGAACAACATTAGAGGTTGCAGGGGAAACAGAGTTCACTGAATTAGTCCGGTGATGTCACTAAATAATAATAAGCTCTACGGCATAAGACTCTATATCCAGAGTTGCTACAATATATCATTTAAATTTACATTAATTAATTAATTAATTAATAATTAAAAATACCTGAATTCAACAACAACAAAAATGTAAGACATTTTAAAGAAACATGGAATTTTCCATAAGGAAGCTCAGACATTAGGCTGAGAAGTAAAGGACTTTAAAACAATTAACGAAGTGCCTAAGATGGTGCCAAACTAGTTTGCTTTTGAGGGTTGCTCATTCAGAAAAAGAGTGCTACGGTCCCAATACTCTAAAAGTTGAGAAAAGAATTAACATTTAGCAGAGATCTGTAAGTTGGCCCTGTTAATCTCGCAAAATTACAGAAAAATACATAAAACAGTAGGATATAGTCAGAGTCAGACCCCAAACAGACATCTCTGAGTGTTAAAAGGCTGAAAATCTGGAGCAGCAGATGTATTTGTATATTTGTCCTGTATTTTATTTCACCACATATGGTTCCATATTACCACTGAACATGATTATAGTAGTTCTGCTCATGTTGTTAGAGTTAAGGCAGTAATGCCATTTATAAACATTTTTTCCACCCAGGTGTTCCAATTATATTTAACTTTATGTATCTTTTACAACTTTAATTTTGTCATAAAGTTAGGTCACTGAAAGCGTAAAATATCACAGTGGAAGTTTTCCATTTTATTTCTTTCGATAGACTCAGCGTCAAAGAGTTATTAAATCGTGTGTATCTCTATATGCTGTCAGTTTTCTTGAGAAATTTTTAGAACAGGAAAAATTTTTAGAACTTTACCTGCATGCATTCAGTTGGCCACATCCCCTGCGAATCCTGACGTCTACAAGCCCCAATTTCACATTCTTTTCTGCCCCCTTCACTTTGCATTCCATCTCTAATTTTCAGAGAAAAATTAGCTTTGAAAACAGAAGAATCCAGAATCAAGAACCAATGAAATTGGCTTCAAAAGGTGACAGTTATCACATTCAGAAGCTGGCAAACCCTTCTGCTTGTGCAGAACAGGTAGTAAGGGATTGAAAAAAATATGTAATTTATTTTTATCCCTGTATGATGAAAATGATAATACCCAAAGAGGCACTGTATTCTGAAAGTATTCAGTCTTACTTGATAGATTTTATTTGGAAAACTTCTTTAGAGAGGCCATTTGTTTCAATCATATCCCCTCGACCTGTTATGACTTGAAATCAGCACTGCATCCTCTTGTAATGTATTAGAACCTTTGAAGAGAAAAACCTTGGACATGAACTTTCTGTAAGCCCACTCTTCTATCAATAAATTAATAGATGGCTGTGTAATGGGAATAGACAAAAACAGTATTTCTGAATTCTTTTTGCATCCTCATAGCTGAGTAAAGCAACCAAAAACCTTGCAACCTGTGTCATATGTGACTTATATTAGCCATCTTCATGAAATCATTTCAATTTGTTAAAGACAAAAGATTGAGTGTGGCATCTGATATTCTAAGATAAGCTAGTGTGAATTGCTGAGATCTCTGGAAGTAGCTAATTTATTCTTCAGACCGCTCTCTCTCTTACCCTGCCTTGTCCTTTTTATGACTGAAAAGAGCACTTCAAGAAAATTCACTTGTAATTGACCAAATTCTTTCAAATATCTTTAGAAACATATGGAACTGTAGGGTATTAAGCTGAGGGAAATGAATCAATCAGAGACAGACAATTATCACATGGTTTCACTCATTTGTGGATAGGAGTACTAGTGCAGAGGACCATAGCGGGAGGGAGGGAAAACTGAAGTGGAAGAAATCAGCTAGGGAGACAAACCATGAGAGACTCTTAACTATAGGAAACAAACTGAGGGCTGCTGGAGGGGTGAGCGTTGGGGGACTGGGGCAGCTGGGTGATGGACATTAAGGAGGCATGTGATGCAATGAGCACTGGGTGTTACATGGAGCTGATGAATTGCTGAACTCTACCTCTGAAACTAATGGTGGCTATATTGGCTAATTAAATATAAAAAAAGGAAAAAATAGAAATATATTTTAAATTGTAACTACCAATAAATAGCTATAATTAGAGTTATAAGGGATGATAGGTATTATTCTCATACAAAAATTATTTTGCAGATGGGGAAGCAATTAACACACTTTATAAAATATCTCTAGTGCCTTAAGATTTTAGACTAATAAATGAGAAACTATAAACAGCTGCTACTGTAACTTTTTAAAGCACTTTGCTAGGGTCATACTTAACTCAGATTCTCTGCAAGAAATACAGTTTTTATGTGATTTTTATGTATGCATTATGAGGCAGTTATAATATGAAGTTCATCTGAATTGATAATGGAAGATAATTGACTATAACTGCCACAGTTTGTTTAAATGTTTCTATCAAATGTATGTATCTGGTACTATCCTATATTCTTAGAATCAAACATACTGCATTATGTTGAATGATTAATTTTTACTTGAAGACATGCTATTTTATACTATTACATGTTGATAAGCACTCAGAACACAAAGACATAAAGAATATAAAATTTTTGTACTATTAAATATGTGTAAGGTAGGGTTGTCTGGGGGCTCAGTCTCTTGAGCATCTGGCTCTTGGTTTCAGCGTGGGTCACAATCTCAGGGTCTTGGAATCGAACTCTGTATCAGGCTACACTCTTGGCACAGAGTCTGCTTGGTATGCTCTTCTCCCTCTCCCCTGCCTCTCCCCCTGCTCACTCACCCTCTCAAATAAATAAATAAATAAAATCTTTAAGACAGTATGTAAGGTAAAGACTGATATATAGGAATAAACACAAAAATAATATTCACAGACTATTCCAACACAGTTTCTTTATATGTTAAATTGAGAATAAATAATTTAAATGCTTGGTAATAGAGTTGTAAAGTGTGGAGAGATACAGTTAACTTCATGTATTTAATTTTTTTTTTTTTATTGTTACTAAAATTTTTTTTTCCAGTGTTTCAAGATTCATTCCCCATTCCCCACACCCAGTGCTCCACGCTTTAGGTGTCCCCAGTACCCACCACCAGGCTCTCCCATCCCTCCACCGCCCTCCCTCCAAGTCCCTCAGTTTGTTTCTGTGTTCAAAATCTCTGTTGTTTCGTTTCCCTCCCTAGATTACCCTAGTTCCCATTTGCTTTCCTTCTGCCACTGTCCTCCAGTTTGCCCCTCATG